>JABAYD010079905.1:0-11195 GCA_014822095.1 Diplotaxis tenuifolia | reverse complement strand
TTCATATACTTTGTTAACAAGATTCTCTCTTGCAGGTTATAAAAGCTTAAGTAGATTAAGAAAACTGGAGGTTCTGGATCTCTCTTCAAATGAATTCAACAACAGCATCTTTCCCTTTCTTAACGCCGCTACATCACTAACAACTCTGTTTCTTGGGTTCAACAAGATGGATGGCCCTTTTCATGTTAAAGGTGGGTTTCTCAATTTGTAACAAGGTCTACTTATTACTGATGTATCTTTGGTTAGAGATCTTTTGACTTTTGTAGTGCATTCTCTGTGTTCTGATTGCATTTTTATCATTCTTCTATTTTCTTAGACTCCCTTTCAGAACTGAGAAGCTTGAAGAACTTGGAACTCCTGGATCTGAGTGGAAATGGATATAACAACTCCATGCCAGGTAGCATCTATTTTGGTCTTCGGAGTAGACTTTTAAACTTGTGAAGAATTAGTTTATGTCATCTCGAAGAGCATTTATCCATAATAATAACATGTGTCTTGCTTTATGTCTCTTTGTCCCGTGGCAGAGTTTACTCACCTGAAAAGGCTCAAAGCTTTGGATCTAAGTGCTAACTACTTTTCCAACTCAATGGAATTGCAAGGCAAGTTAGCTTTTTAAATCTCTCTTCCTTTGCTTTAATCTACTTTGTTTGAGAATGATAGACTATAGATCTATGTAAACGTGAACACTCGTAATCTTTATTGAATCAAGGAATCAGTTACAACTTTGTTAGTGTATCAAGCTAAGCTCTCATGACGAACTAGCTCAACACACTCGTCTCATAACGACGGTGAAGTATAGACTCATAACGTCCATAACTAACAACAACAAAGCATAAACTCACAATGGATCCTATTCTGTTTATTGATACTTCTTCTTCTCTTAGCTCAGCTGATCCGTAACTGCAAACCCTCCAGTCCAATTAGAGTCTTTGCTTTACTCTTCCAGCTGTCCCATTTCTTCTCGTTCATTTGCCAACTCATCACTTCCAACACACGTTACTTCCTTCTTCCTCTTCCGTACATATACCTTCTTGTATCTATCAGAGAACTGAAGTATATGACTAACTTGAAAGTCCTGTTTCTTGATTCGGAACAACTCTATGGACCTCAACTGATAAAAGTTGCATGTGTTTTCTCAACTATATTTTGTTGCAGTTTTTTGTGGAATGAAGAATCTGCAGGAGCTCTACCTCGGCGGAAATTATCTCGCCGGCCAGATTCTTCCGTGTTTAGGTAGCTTGAAGAAGCTACAGGTTCTTGACCTTTCACTAAACCAATTAACCGGAACTCCACCATCAAGTTTCAGTAGCCTTGAGTCCCTTGAATATCTGTCATTATCAGATAACAACTTCACAGGCTTGTTCTCTCTTAGTTCACTTGCCAACCTCACAAACCTCAAGGTGCTCAAACTTTCATCAACTTCTGATAAGGTCCAAGTAGATACAGAAACTACCTGGCTGCCTAAATTTCAATTGAATATTGCTGCTCTACCATTCTGCGGCTTGAAGAAGATCCCAAACTTTCTCATGTACCAGAAGAAGTTGCACCTACTTGATCTATCCAGCAACAGAATATCCGGAACCATTCCTTCCTGGCTCTTGGATAATAATCCAGAACTTGTAGTTCTACAGTTGCAGAATAACTCATTCACTATCTTCCAGATTCCTACAACAGTCCATAAGTTGCAGTTCTTGGATTTTTCAGATAATAACATCAGCGGAGTTCTCCCTGATGATTTTGGACATGTGCTTCCAAATCTGATACATATGAATGGCTCTCATAATGGTTTCCAAGGGAAGTTTCCATCGTCTATAAGTGACATGCAGAACATATCATTCCTAGAACTGTCTCATAACAACCTCTCTGGAGATCTACCTAGAAGCTTATTCACAGGCTGTTATTCATTACAAATCCTGCAACTTTCTCACAACAAATTTACTGGTCATCCTCTTCCAAGACAGACGAACTTAACATCATTGGTTGTGTTGAGAATGGATAACAACTTATTCACAGGGGAGATAGGAGATGGTCTGCCTACCTTGGTGAACTTGTCAGTACTTGACATGTCAAACAATCTTCTCAGAGGTTCTGTTCCAATTTTGATACCAAACTCATCTGATATGTTTATGTTATTGTTATCAAACAATCTCTTAGAAGGTACGTTACCATCTTCTCTCCTAGCCAATCAACATCTCAACTTTCTTGACCTCTCTGGGAACTTATTATCCGGAGCCTTGCCTTCATATGATAACTCTATGTATGGGATAAAGTTGTTCTTACATAACAACAGCTTCACAGGGGAGATTCCGAGAACATTGTTGGAAAATGCTGAGATACTTGATCTGAGGAATAATAAACTCTCTGGGAGTATCCCACAGTTTGTCAATACCATGGACATGAGAATCTTTTTGTTGAAGGGGAATAACTTAACAGGATCTATCCCAAGAGAGCTGTGTGGTCTGAAAAACATTGCTCTTCTAGATCTTTCAGACAACAAGCTCAGTGGAGTCATACCTTCTTGTCTCCATAATTTATCATTTGGATCAGGAGAGTATGAGCAGGTGAGGAATGGAGCCACTGAGGCATATGGCTTTGTACCGAGTCTTCAGTGGGAACTTTACAGATCAACATTTTTGGTAGATGAGTTCAAGATAGACTATGAGACATATATGAGTTTTGAAATTCAATTTGCAGCAAAGAAAAGGTATGATTCATACACTGAAGAGTCTGAGTTCAGCAGAGGAACACTTGATTTTATGTATGGTTTGGATCTGTCTAGCAATGAGTTAAGTGGTGATATCCCTTCAGAGCTTGGAGAACTCTCGAAACTAAGAGCCATGAATCTATCTCGGAACTTCTTGTCGAGTTCTATACCGGATAGCTTCTCAAAACTGAAGGATATTGAGAGTCTTGATCTGTCTTATAACATGTTACATGGTAACATCCCTCGTCAGTTAGCGAACCTTACTTCTCTTTCGGTGTTCAACCTCTCCTACAACAATTTATCAGGAATCATTCCCCAAGGGAGGCAATTTGACACATTCAACGATATCAGCTACTTAAGCAATCCTCTACTTTGTGGATTACCGACCAAGAGAAGCTGTGAAGAACCTAAGAAGAGCACAGAGGAAGTTGATAACATAGGAGAAGAAGAGGAAGACGATGAAGCTGATATTGACATGATGGTCTTCTATTGGACTAGTGCATCAACTTTTGTGACTGCGTTGGTAGGTATTCTTGTCCTTATGTTCTTCGATTGTCTTTGGTGTCGAGCATGGCTCCGCCTTGTTGATGCTTTCATCACCTCTACAAAAAAAGTGTGTGTGTCTTAAAATTATTTCAGCTCAGTTCTTGTATTTCTCATCAAGCAAACTATTGAATCAACTGACTCTCTATAAGTGAAATGTGCTGAGACTCAGAGATTTCCACAGACCTTTTGAAGATCTTCTTCTGTTTAGTTACTGAAACAAACAAAAGGTTCCCTAAAAGTTAAAGCTACAACAGCGACTCTGTTCTTCAAGTCCATTCACTTGTTTAGCAGTATTCAAAGGTTGGAACATAGAATAAGACCTATTCACAAGCTTCTTGGTAAAAGAATAGTGATTTCCAGGAAGAAATGTATGATTAATTCTTTTCTAAGAATTAGTTGACTAACAAGCAATAACATATGATAATATAATTATATAAAGCTTGTTTGAAGTATAAGAATCTGACCACGCCACATACATATCGTATGGTTATAAGTATTTTCTTGCAAAGACTTCGAATTAGTTTAATAGGATTTGAAACAGACTTGAACTTTGTTTAATGTAGAAATATTTCTTGTAGAACTTGGTTTTGACTAGTTATATTCTTACATACAAAAACCTTTGTTACTTGATATGGGACAATAGTGTTGGGACAGATACATGTATACAAAAGCTTGTTTACTTGATATGGGTGATAATAGTGTTGGGACAGATACATGTATACAAAAGCTGCACTGAAGAAGAAAGGAATGCTTTTTTTTTACATTTCAAGACATATCTAGCCTCAGAGGGCTCATTCGACTATACTCTCCTTACATGGGCTAATGCCACAAAAACATCTAAAATTGTCGGTCGTTGAATCATCTATAATATTTCTCATAATTTGTAATAGCATAATTATTCAACGTTAAAAAAATATTTTTTTACTACATCTTTTTGAAAAGTTCCGAAGTTTGAACTTATCCGGGACAGATTATCAGTTTGGTGGCTTATTTGATGATGTTGAAGGTAATTTTCTTGCAATAGTTTTCTATTTCTCCAAAGGGTTTTAGTTGGATTAAATTTTATTTCATTTGCTTTTTTAACTTCACGTAATAATTTCAAGAACTACATTTATTACGTCACACACAATAATACAATGTGATTATTATATGCTGCTCGTTGCATGAGAACAGAAAAATGACTCATATCAAATTAGCAAAACAAGAAAAAGACACCAAGTCAGCAACTCCGTGACCGTTGGGCATTTCTTCAAAAGTATAACGGTAAATTATGCTAAGGTTAGAAGTTTTCACTTTTCCTTAACTTTTGTATAAGGAGGAAAAAAATATTTCTGCTCTAATTTCATCTTCTCATTGGTGAGTGGATAACATCTAATCATCTATCCGATATCAAACTAAATCTCACATTGAAAGTTTAGATAAGAACTGTCTAATATATAAATAAAAAGAAATTCAATTCTAATTAGTACAAAACTTTTTGGTAAAAAAAAACAAAAGTAAATCTATGGAAACTAGAACCAGCTTCTTAAGTCCAAAGTGAACAATATCGTACTAATCAGACAATAAAGAGTTGGATACAGATTTTCACAATCCCAACAATTGATATCAAAGTCGAATAATGAGAAATCTGCAAAAAAAAAACAAAATGCCTTCGAAAAATGAATGATACCCTTCAAATTATTAATGGGAGATATGTGTGACAGAGATCAAATCATAAGATCCTAAAAAGTTAATTGTCGACATAAAATAAGTGTGGTTCTTAGTTTAGGGAGGAGAATATGAGATATCAAACTAAGTTTCTTTTTATATCAAACTAAGTTTAGACGGTCTAATATATAAAGAGAAATCCAACTTTAATTAGTACGAGACCTTTGGAGAAAGAAACTAAAAATAAATTCATGCGACAAGTCTCTTAGGCTCAAATTGGACGAGAAAGAGTTGGACATATGGCTTTCACAATCTCAACATCCACCGCCAGATTTCATTTCTTCAGTTGGGTGTAAACAGTCACAGCCATATGATATAAAAGCTGAATCGATGTAAAGAGAAGCTGACCACACATTTTCTTGATCTCGTTATCTTTCAATCAAAGTCTTTGTGAACTTGTATTTTTTTGGTAACTGGGTCTTAGGGAGATAAACATCACACCTTTTGTTATGATTATTCTCTACAAAGACCTTAGACTTTTTCTTATCATGCAGTTAAAAGTAAACGATAGCGATCACTCACTTAACGTATGTCATGGTTTTAAAGTGTGATAATGAACAGAGACTTGGAATTTTCTAATTGTACAGAATCTTTTTATAGATAACGGTGGAGGCATTTGCAGTGAATTCACAATCATAACCAAGAAAAATGGAGGGGAAGGTGTTGTTGAGAAAATACTTGATATGTGTGATATTGCTGTTGGGGCAGATAAATGGATACAAAAGCTGTGTTGAAAAAGAAAGAAAGGCTTTGTTGGAGCTCAAAAGATACTTAATCTCAATCTCTAAAGAAAGAGTGTCCGAGTATATTCTGCCTACTTGGACGAACGACACAAAGAGCGATTGCTGCCATTGGGGCGGAGTTAAGTGCAATCGTACAAGCAGAAGGGTGACTGAGATTGCCCTTGTTAGCCTGTACCCCGAAAAGAATCATTCTCTCCTAAATCTTTCTTTGCTGCATCCCTTTGAGTATGTTCGTAGTCTGGAATTATCCGGGGACGATTCCTTTGGCGAGGGCCCATTCTATGGCATGTTTGATGATGTTGAAGGTATTCACCGGTTTTCCATTGGAACTTCTTATATTTACGCTAAACGTTTATCTTGCGGTTAGTTTGATCATCTGTTTTCGCATTGGAACTTCTTATATTTTTATCTGTGTTGGGGTTCTCTATCTAATAATTATCTTACTAGCTTTCAGCTACCAAAATCTCCTCATGGTCTGCTTTACCTTGATGTGTCAGTTAATGAATTCGATCATTTACTTCCTGAGAACATTGGGTGGATACTTCCTCTTATAGAGTATATGAATCTAGCGAATAACGGTTTTAAAGGAAACATGCCATCTTCTTTGGGTAACATGAAAATGATTTCATATCTGAATATATCTCACAACAGATTCCATGGAAAGCTGCCAAGAAGTTTTGTAATGGGTTGTTATTCTTTGGTTACCCTAAAGCTGTCACATAACCAGCTAAGTGGAGAGGTGTTTCCGGAATCCGTCAACTTCACTGATATATGGGATCTGTCTATGGATAACAATCTGTTTACAGGAAAGATCGGTCAAGGTTTGAGGAGTTTGACAACCTTGACACTGCTAGACATTTCAAACAACAATCTCACGGGTGTTATTCCAAGCTGGATTGCCGGAATTTCGCTCAGGGTGCTGCTGCTTTCAAACAATTCATTGGAAGGTGAAATACCTATTTCGTTGTTCAACAAATCCTATATTCGTGTCCTGGATCTTTCCGCAAATACCTTATCTGGGAACATACCCTCACACATCAATTCAGATAGGTCGGTGGCATTATTCCTTCAAGATAACAATTTATCAGGGGTTATTCCAGATACATGGCTAGTGGGTGTCTCCGTACTTGATCTTAGAAATAACAAATTGTCTGGGAACATTCCAGAGTTCATCAACACTCAAAACGTTCATACTCTTCTTCTTCGGGGGTATAATTTCACAGGCAGTATTCCTCGCCAGTTGTGTGGCCTAAGAAACCTCAAACTTCTTGATCTGGCAGACAACAGGCTGAATGGATCCATACCTTCATGCTTCACCAATACATCATTTTCTTCTGGGAGAACGGATCAATTATACAATGGCAGTTTCTCACTGCTTGGCGGTTGGTTCGATGATACGAATATATATATATATTTCAAGTCTCTTATTGAGCTGGATCCTTCGACACCCTGATTAAAATTGAATTCGCAACAAAGCACCGATACGATACTTACCTGGGTGGAAATCTGGAATTATTCATTGGAATATGCTCGTCTCTCTCTTTTGACTCTCCTTGGCGCAGATATTGGTTCTACCTCGTCGATGTCTTCATCCACAAGGCCAAGAACTTGCTGTGGTAAAACTATTGTTGGTTGGTGCCATATCCATTACAGTGCCCCCATCTGTTGCTCTTCTTGTCAGAAACATCCTGCTTTGTTTCGCATACCCTATATATATATTGTTTCTTACTTTGAATAAATGTAATACACAAACATATATCTAAGAGCTGGTTTGGTGTTTTTTTCAAAAAAGAATAATATATATTTAAATGCAAGAACTTGCATGAAACGATTTCAATGCAAAGGAGAGCCTATCCTAATTAACGTATATAAAATACATATACTTCCCGTTAATTCAACGAATAGCCAGCTCGAGAATTTCAGTTGTGAGCTCTCGGTAGTTTGCTACTCAAAAGATGCTAACACCAAGGACAAGATGGTGACAAGGCACGCATATTATAAAACTAGAGTACTTCTCTTCAGTAAACTTGCCAAAACGAATCTTATTATACCTTGTCCAAAAAACTATACGTGTCCACGTAATAAATAGCGACGCTACACATGGCTTTTGATTTTCTTTCACATGTCGCCTGTTTTTGAGTTTTCACTTATAGAGAGACGACTTTGACTTTCATAATATGCAAATATTTCTCGTCGAACTTTGGTTTTTCATATTTATCTTTTGACACACGGAAATTCGAATACTTATTTTATTTTCATTGAGTTTCTTTCATTTGTTTTTTTTTTTGGTATCAAACTTGTAATGGTATCAAACCACACCTTTATGCCTTCTCCGACGCTGACTGGGCAGGTGACTCGGATGACTATGTCTCAACTAATGGCTATATTATTTACTTGGGTAGTCAACCTATCTCTTGGACATCACGTAAGCAATAAGGTGTAGCACGTTCCTCTACTGAGGCGGAATATAGAGCAGTCGCGAATGCTGCGGCAGAGTTACGTTGGATATGTTCACTCCTCACGGAACTTGGCGTCTTCATCCCATCTTCCCCAACAGTCTACTGCGACAACGTTTGTGCGACATATTTATGCGCTAATCCAGTTTTCCATTCAAGGATGAAACACATTGCGATCGACTATCATTTTGTACGTGGACAGATTCAGAATGGCTTGCTTAGGGTCACTCATGTTTCCACGCACGATCAACTGGCCGATGGTCTTACAAAACTGCTTCCAAGAACGATGTTTCAGAACTTATGCAACAAGATTGGTGTTACAACAGTCCCACCATCTTGAGGGGGCGTATTGGAGAATAAGTATATATCTAAAGGACTTCCTTGTAATTAGTATCAAGTACAATACCTAGTTGTGTCATGTATAAATACCTATGTACGTATGTTAATAATAATCAATTCAGCCTCTTTTTTTTGTGCACAAATTGATTAATAGAAATTAGAAGTACATGGCCTCAGGCCCAAGTCCAAACGGAGAATTAACTAGATGGGCCTCGTAGGGCCCTTTTTGCAACAAGATCGACATCTGAAATCAGAGTACGAGAAATGTGATGAAACGAGATTTCGACAAAAACAGAGGAGATGCGATGGATATCGGTGATGATCCCATAGATTTCCTTGGCCTGTGATTCGAAATTAATAGCTCGAATGAGCATTGAGTTGTCGGAGTACATCTTGATCCGTGGGATCTCAAGATTGGCTGCCGCGATGAGACCCGATCGGAGGGCTAGAGCTTCTGCCACAATCGGGGAAAGAACGTGAGTCTCGGTAATAGATCCCTGTTCCCTATCTGCAATCGATCCTCCGGAGATGCTCCAGGCCAATCCTGCCCTTTTGGATACGGGATCCCAAGCGGCGTCGGATTTACAAGAGCAGCCTCTATTGTTATATTTATCATGTTTTTTCCCTTGTAATGTTTATATTTCCCTGGAATATCCAACTTAAAGAATAAATTTCTCGTTTGCCTAATACTAAGCATTTTCCTTTAACTTTAGTGCCTAATACTAAGCAATTTCCTCATAAAGCTTTGGTAGAAGAAAAAGATGGTGGCCTCACATTTTCTACGTAGACCTTCACTTTATATGCCAAACGACAGACGACAGCGATCACTGACGCAACTACTGGGACCTCGACTTTAAAGTGTTATCGTTAACAGAGACTTGGAATTTTCTAATTGTACAGAATCTTTTTATATATAAGGGTGGAGGCATTTGCGTTGAATTCATAAGTCATAATCATAACAAAAAAAAAATGGAGATGAAGTTTTTCTTGAGAAACTATTTGATATGGATGATATTACTGTTGGGCCAGCTACATGGTTACAAAAGCTGTGTTGAAAAAGAAAGGAAGGCTCTGTTTGCTCTCAAGAAATACTTAATCTCAATTACTGAGAAAGAATATTGGTTCGACTACACTCTGCCTACTTGGACTAACGACACAAAGAGCGATTGCTGCCGTTGGGATGGAGTAAAGTGCAATCGTACAACCAAACTGGTGACCGAGATTGCCTTTGGAACACCGTACCTCAAAAAGAATTCTCTCCTAAATCTTTCTTTGTTCCATCCCTTTGAAGATGTTCGTAGTCTGATCTTAGGCAATAACTTCTTCAATGGCTTGTTTGATGATGTTGAAGGTACTCACCAATTTTTTTTCTTCTTTTGACTAAATTTTTCAGGTACTCACCAATTTTTCCATTGGAAGTTCTATATTTACCATAAACGGTTATCATGTGGTTAGTTTGATCATTTTTATAAAAAAATGACTCGATTTTAATAGAATATAGTATATATATATATATAATTGAGATACTTTATCATTATTATATGTTTAACAAAACTCTCGTTTGCAGGTTATAAAAGCTTGGGGAGGTTAAGAAACCTGAAGATTTTGGATCTCACTTTAAATCGTTTCAACAACAGCGTCTTGCCCTTTCTTAATGCTGCCACATCACTTACAACTCTTATTCTTCGGAAGAACTACTACTTGAATAGCCCTTTTCCTGCTGCAAGTATGTTTATATATGAAATATTTACTTTTAGAGGACACATTTTCAGTTTCTATTTACACTAACAGACACTTCTGCTAGATGACACACATTCTTTTTGCCTATTTATTAAAATATCCTCTAACTTGACAATAATCTCTTTAATTAAACTCTCACGGTTCTTTTTTCTTTAGTTAGATTTTAATTTGTTTAAAAAAATAAAAAGATAAAACGCGACCTTATCTCTTTTAGATCCAGAAAATTCGTATCATCTAGATCCAAAAACAGAACCACCCTAAATCGACTCCCGACATGATGTTTCGGAGAAACAAAACCCTAGACTCGTTTGTTCTTTCTCTCCTTCATAACCCATCGTCTGTCTCGATAATCCGTCGTCTCTCTCTGATAACCACCCTCGTCTCTCTCCATATCCTACGTCTCTCACTATTGAGATGAATCGAAAACATGACAAGAAATCCGACACCGTAGTTTCAGAGGAGAGTATCTTGGAAGAGGGAGGAAGAAGCGTTGTCGTTGTAGAGGATATGTGAAGTGTGGATGTGACTGCTGTGGACAGAAGATGTGTGAATGTAATTGATGTGGACGACAGTTGTGTGGATGTAGTGGTTGTGGACATGAGAGTTGGGTGAGATCCTAATTCACCATGAGTGAGTTCAGGAAACTGTGGTGGAGTTTCGGTGTGGATGAGCTCGTGATTTCCCATGGATGATCTTGGAATCTAACGTGGATGAGCCCGTCCAATGTCCACACATATCCATCTACAACACTACGTCCACACATATCTATCCATAGGTACATGTCCAGTGTCCACACATATCCATCCACAGCGTTTGTCGGTTTGTTGTTTGTCTTATATACATATCTTCCCTGTGTCTAACAAACATATCTTTCTAATGTATTTGGTTTTCCGATACAGTAGTTTCGTAACTTTTGTTTTTGACTCATACTTCATGATACCTTTATTTATCTTTGAAGTT
>JABAYD010079694.1:0-10195 GCA_014822095.1 Diplotaxis tenuifolia | reverse complement strand
GCATAACTTCTACTACAGGATGCTGATTAACCTCAAACCGGTGGCATTGGAAAGCTAACTCAAAGCTATATCTTGTGCCAAATGATGAAATTAATATAATGGTGGGAAGGTCTCCAACAGCTGACGTGTCTGTGCAGTTCTGCACTAATATACTCCAAAAGACACCAAAATCACTATATCTTAAAACACTTATATATCATGGCTAAAAGTGGGTCAAAATTATGGTATATCAAGTATCTCTAATGTAAAACTTTATTTTTTCCTCTAAAATGGAGTAAAAGTGCTCCAACCCCCACTCAATTTCTCACTCTATAATGGAGTAATGAACAAAAAAAAATAATAGATTACTCCATTTATGGAGCAATTTCTATTATAGAGTGAGAAATGAAATTGAGATGGAACGTTTTCGAACTCCATATTCACTTTTGCTCCGTTTTAAAGGAAAAAATAGTGGTGGGATGGAGATGACTTAGCCCCCTTAGCATGTACACCATATCTCATGGGTTCATGTCTTCCTAAACGATTCTGTCATATTTTTTCAATTAGATTTAATGAGGACAAAATGACGAGAATACCTTCGTCTTGTTCCTCTCAAAAGCTGCGAGAACCCTAGATTGGCAACCTCTTTTTTCCTGCTGATTCTCACAGATTTAGTTTGTTTTTATTATTGTTTTTACTCTAATATGATATATCTGCCATGAATTTGTCGAACTCTAAACTTATAAAAAAGCATACACCGATTTTTTTAACCGCCCATATCCAAATCCCAGTGGTCTCCCACTACCCATTACGATGCCCTAGGTGGCACATTTTCGAACACGATGTACACGTAATAAATACATAATAATCACACATATTATAAAAAATTTCTAAGTAAATAATAAAAGTTAAATAATATGCATATATATATTAATTGAAATTTAACTAAAAATAGGTAAGATACATTGTAAAACAATTTACAATAGCATGGTAGCGCTGGTTTATGTGTATTGTGGAATACATTAAGTAATTGAAGAGTAAATGTTTTTATTTTAAATAACGTAAATATATTTATAAGCAAATTATAGTTTTATAAATAGAAATAAATAGGTATTAATAGAAAATAAATGAAAACGATTTTATAAGCAAACATAAGTAAATAATCAAATTTTCAATTATTTTCATAAAATAAAATTATGTAAATCATTATATTTTATAAATCTAAAATATTATAAAACTTAAACTAAATTATTAATGAAGTGTGAGTATACAATCTAGTTTACAATAAAAAAATCAGTAAAATAAACTGATTAAAACATCATATTAAAAATAGAAAAGTGTGTTGTTTGAAGTTTCTTATGTAAAGATTGAACCTAAGAAATTAAGCTGAAGATGGCCCCATAAAAGGTTGAAGATTATTCACAATTTTTCTACAAACTCTCAAATTTGATCCTTTAATAAAGCCAACAGATGAAATATTTGATTTTAGAAAGTGTAACATCTTAGATTCATAATTTAGACCACATTTTGATAATACTTGCGGCAGATTTATTAAATCCAAATGTGAGTTCAATACACTAAAACAATTTCTTATAACCAGTTGAGATTTTACCTACTTGGATAATTTATGATAATTTTTAAACATCATTTTCATATATCCAAGATTATACGATCCTTTTTATTCCAGTTATGTAATAAAATATGAAAACTACACATGTATCTAATCTATTAATTTAGGGTTCTATTTTTATCTACTATAAAAAAGTCATAGTAGATCTATATCATTAATATAACTTATTTTTATTATACCTTAGTTAATTAAATATATGATATTTATACAACATCTTATTATTTCATAAATATATTAACAATAAATATATTTAACAATAAATTTTAAGATTTTTTTAGTTATAACAAAATCTAACAAAATTTTATTAAAAATTTAAAATATTATGTTAATAAAATGATAAATTAAATAATTCGTTAATTAGTAAAAATAATATTTTAAATTAGTGTTTAGTTAAATTTTATTGTAAATAAAAAACTCAGATTTACTTCTTATAATTTTAGAATTAAATTCTTTATTATGCGACAATAGAATTACTATATGAACTAAACATGAGATCATTAGATTAAAATAGTAGATTAACTTAATTTATTTTTGAAAACGTGCTTTAATTTTTTTATTTTTATAAAATAATGCAATAATTTTATTAAAAATTAAATTCCTAGATTTTTCTAACTAATAAATAATTATGCAATTTTCCAAATTTCTCTTGACTAATAAGTATGCAATTATCAAAATATATATTTCATATTTTAAATGATAATATTCCAAAATTATAAAATATAAAATTCTAAAGTATAATTTTTTTAATGTAACACAAAAAATAATTATGTTATAAAAACCAAAAATACTATAGTAAATTTAAATCATAATTTCATAACAAAAATATAGCACTTAATACCATATCATCTAAGATATCAAGTATTGATAAAATTTACTAATATAATATATACTAAGATATCAAGTATTGATAAAATTTACTAACATAACTATATACTACTTGATTTTTGAATTATTATTCATTAGGGTTAAGTGATGGTTAAAATAACGAAAAATGATTGTTGGATACGTGAAATATTGACGACCACATGGTTAACCATGCCGACCAAACTAATCTATACCTAGTTACACCAAGTATATGTTATGCATGATCACAACATCCTAAACTTAATGATATTATGTGGTTAACATCACAAACTTAATTTTATTAATTCAAAAATTTATGTAGACGTTGAAAACGTTAACTCCTTTTAGTTCTCTTGTTTGGTCATCAAAATCCGACTAACCAATCATAATTTAATTAAAAATTGAATCTCCGCGACAAATGTGAAAATTGAAAAATTAGTGTTTTAATTTAATTCGGTGAGAAATAAAGAAAGTTGGTGAAATCATGTGGGGTTGTCGATCCAATTTGAGAGAGAGAAATTAATCAACTCCGAAATCTTTTAACTCATCTCTCGAATTTGGTCATTAGCCCTTCACGATATCACCAAATTTTTTTTTTCTAAGCAATTTGAATTGAAACTATTTCTTTAGAGTTTTCACTTTATCGCTTCAGAAAAATTACATCTCTGATATTTTTATAAAATTGTAATTTATTTAAAATATGTGACCAAATTTCAGGTTGTTTTATTGGGATGAGTAGGGTCAATTTTTAATTAAATTACGGTAGGGAGGGTCAAATTTTAATTGATCAACGGAAAACTCAAACAGAGTTAACGTTTCCAACATCCATTTCACTTTTGATTAATGAAACTAATCTCGTGATGTTAACTATATAGCATCATTAAGTTGAGAGATGTTGTCATATATAGCACTTAATTTATGTAGTTAGATAGTTAATCATATGGCGGTCAATACTTTACATAGCTAGCAATTATTTTTCCTTAAAGCCGTTCAAATTAGGCCTCGTGGAGATTGATTTTTTTCCCAACCACTGATACTGTGGCAAAAATGTTGAACTCCCAGATGCGGAAACAAATAGGCAATATTCTGACAAAAAAAATACCGAGCTATTGCATCCGCTAAATTGATGAATTTCTAGTAAAAAGTTTCAAAATAACCAAGTGGTAAAATCTAAGTGATAAGAGGTAGAATTCAGAGATGTGAAAATTCATCGGTTTGGATTCAAGTTCTGATAGAAACTAAGTTATTACCGTTTAGACAGAGGAACTTGGAGCTACATTTTTGGTTCTATTAAAAAGTCTCCCGGCTACTCGTCGGTACTATCCTTCTGAGGAATTAATTGAGCTTTGATCCAAATACCCACAGTTAATAAAAAAGTTTTAAGATTAAACTTAGGGAAGAATTCTGAAAACATCATGTATTTACCTAATTCATCATGTGTCACTTTTTTCATGGATGTTTGGAGAATATCATTATCATTTTGGAATAGTTGGTGTGTAAGTTTTTAAAACCTTTAGACTGTGGGTAACTAAACCCTTGATTAAACATTGGTGCAGTAGTGAAAAGGTAATCTCTAATGACACACTTAAATCAACAACCAACAGCACGTTCTTAAATAATTTCTTTTTGAAAACACTAACTTATGTGATAATTTTCTATGTAAAATATGAAATTCTTGATACAAAAATGTATATTTTATACAAATGATACTATATAGAGCAAAAATAAGAATTGTGATTGTTTTAATGTATGTTTAAATTTTTGGGGTTGTTGACAAAAGGTGTTTAGCTTTAATGTACTACTTATTTTTTGTTTGCCCCCTCATAAAAATTTAGAAGCTAATTACAATTTCTAGTGGAGGCAAATAAAATAACAATTATAAATTATATTATGTTGAAAATTTTGGGCATCGGCCCCAACCCTATAAAGAGTATATTCGCCCTATAAAAACAGAATATTGATATGGTTTAAAATTTGTGTTTAGGGTAAAAACTAAAGTTGTGATGATATTAGATATGCGACTTTGCTAGATATCGATTTCTGAAAGGTAGCGATCAAAATAACAAATATTTCTTACCTTTCAGCAAATTGATAAGTTATTACTATTGCCACCACCCGGAATCTACCATAAATTTGGGACTACTGATTTTACTAATTAAATATTACTTACAGGTAAGTGCACTAATCGGGCTTCAATCTAGGAAAATTTTATCCTAATTTTAGTGGGTACTTACAGTACGCATGGCTGAGGCATTTTCTGTAGAATTAAAATTATTGGCCTGCAAGAATAATAGGATAATATGGAATTTACCCTTGACTTTGGCAATAAATAGCAATTATGGGTGGATACGGATCGTATATCAACAAAATTTCCATTATCTCCGATATGCTTCGTATGTTACATATTGCTAGTTTTTTTTATTTGATTTTCTTTAGAAAAAATACAAATATCTGAAAAATCAGATATTCAAAAATATATAAATATTTACAGATATTTATGAATTCTCACCGATATTTTGTCCGTTTTGTATAATATAAATAATCTAGAAACTTCTATACATATTTATTCTTTAAAATCTATGTTTACTTGATATGCAAAATAAAAGTTAAGGAAGTATTGAAACTATATGTTTTGTAAATTTGAAACATAGTTAACAATAAGAATAATAAATAGGATAAGAAGATAAAACTTAAGAAAAAGTTATAGTTGTCTTAAAAATAACGTTTCATGTTTTCTATTTGGTACTTCTATGTATACTAACGTGAAGAATTTTTTTTAAATCAAATGTTAGAATAATAATTATATAACTTCTGCATTTAAACTCTAAATATAATTAAGATATACATACATTTATAAGTTGCTTTTATTTTAACATATATTAATTTTTATTATTTGCTTTATTTTGATAGTTTAAAGATATCTTGATTTTTTAGATTGAAATTAAACAAGTAACGAATCGAATCAAATTTAACGAATCAAATGTTCAGTCTTGTAAACATGGTTAGGGTCGGAGGCCGACCATCAGCGTTATAAAGTCCGACCGGCCTCTTATTAGTTTTTGATATGACCGACCCTCCATGTCATATTTTAGCATTCCACATCGTTTTCTCTTTCTTCCACTTCATCATTCAACACACATTCAATTTTTATCCATTACAATAGTTTTATTGAATAAATTTCAACACTCTATTTTTAATTAATAATTATTTTATATATTCAAATAAAAATAAACTTAATCTCTATTTGTACAGAAATTTATGATAATTTATAATGAGATTATTGATTTTAAATAAGTGAGAGAATATAAAAAAATCAAAAATCTTTAGAAAATGACAAGTGTCCTCAGTGGCCTACACTTTCTTCTTATTCAACATGTTGAATCTTTTCAACATCAAATAATTCACATCATCAATTTTCATTTTTCAACACCCTCATTGTAGTGATTCAACTATTGAATCTTTTATTCAACACCCCACGTGTAAGTAATCTAAGATTCTATACTATTAAGTATACCCCACAATTACATACATAGATATAATACATACATACACACATATAAATTTTTAGAACTCCAATGGGATAGAACCCCCATTGGAGATAGTATTAGAATTATTTTTATTACATCTTTGTTTATGGTCAATAGGAGTGGGACGGATCCATATATCCGGGAAATTTAAAGTATTCGGATTTGGATCCAGATTTGTTAGATCCGTGACTTTAGTATCTATATTTATGTTTTACGGATATCCGTCCAAATATTGTGATATCCGCGAGTATCCGGATTTGGATCAGCTAATAAAATAATATGAAAATAGGTTTCTAAGATTATATATATACAATAAATCAACCATTTGACTTATTTTATAAAACAATATTGTAAATAAAGAAACCTATTATTTAATAAATTAATAAAATTTCATAATTCTAATATTATTAAGTTACAGAGTTTTTACGTTATATACAATTACACCTATTTTTTTTACATCAACTTATATATCATATTTTGTAACTTAATTTACAGAGTTTTTACTTTGAATTAATTGTAAGTGTACATCAGTGAATATAAAACTTAAAGAATATCAAAAACAATTTTGATAGTTACATTTTTAATTTAATTTAAATTTCATTAGGTTAATTAACATACTGATTTTACCAGCTTAACGTATTTTAACTAAAACTAACAAAGTCCAAAATATATTAGAATTTACATACATATTTAATATAAACAACAACAAATAAATTATAACATAAATACAAAAATATTTTCATAAAATGTAATTTTAACTCTACTGGATATTTAGATAAAATAAAACTGAAGATTTAAACAAAAGAAAAGACAAAACTACAAAAAAATATCTATGGTTTTTTTCCAAACTGCTGGAGTTAAAATATAGAATAATTATGGCAAAATGTAAACTAGTTTTTTACAAAAATAAACAAATATTATATTTTAAATCATTATTTATGTGCACAGCACGGCTCAAGAAAAATCCTAGTTTTTTAAAACCGTTATTAATTGTAAGTTTTCTTGTCATTTTTAGAAAAAAAAATAAAATAAACAAATTTGAAAGATTTTAACATAAATTGATACTTTCTTTTCTTAAGTTCAAACCACCTCACCGAAGGTTTCTTATTATACTAAAATCTTGACTAAAGTTTCCAATTATAAAAAAAAAAAGAGACTTTCCAATTATACTGGTCGTGTCTAGGCAACATCATCTAGTTTCAATTCCTGGTCGTTTAAGAACAATAAGTGAGTCAAATTCGTTAGGCTAAAACTGCGACGTTGCAATCGATCTCTATTATATACTACCCTACCTCAACAATAAATGAACAAGTGTTTTTGTTTTTTACTTACCAATGATTTTTGTTTGAGAATATTACCACTCATTTTTAGACTTACAAATAGCATAACGGATCACTTATGTCTACTGAGACACATTTTGTCAAACATCCATTAGAAAGGAATGAAAAGAAGCACATGTAGTCTTAACAATAAACCTTGTAATAGCTTTTTTAATTGGCGGGCTTTAACTGCAGCCATTGATCTTAAATAAAAACGAACGGTTCTGATTGCCTGCCACGGATCTGGAAAAGACTTTTTTTTTTGTATTTTTTCTGGCATTTAGATCTTCTTACCCTCTCTCATTTCCGACGGGCCAGATTGTCCAGTGCTTTTAACCACTCATCAATCATCTTCTACGAATCTTCGTTTCTTACCTATTTTTTTCACGAGATTTTTCGCTCCTCCCAGATTTCAACGAGCCTTATCATCATCGGAAGACATAATGATGTTCTTCGCGAACAAACATGCATGAACAAATCAGAGGTAATGATGTTCTTCGCGTTTTTGAATTGTATGTATCGATGATTTTGAAAAATTGGGTTTCATTTGATTGATTCAATTGAGTCTAACTCGTTTGCCCTTACTCAGTTCCGACTCGAGTATTTTTGACCGATCTTTATGAGTTTCGTCACGTTTCTATGAATAGATTTCTATTTGCAATCTGCTTTAATTGATTCAATTGAGTTGACTCGTTTGCCCTAACTCAGTCCGATTTGAGTTTTATTGACTCGGTCAAGCTATGGATTCTGTGAAAACAGGTGTTCCCGTCGCGGATGGTGCAAAGATCCAGAACAAAGATGGCGCAGTAAAGAACCGTCGTGCTCTCGGTGACATCGGAAACCATGTCCCCGTGCCCGTAGCCCAAAGAGGAAAGCCTCAGCCTCCGATCAACCGACCAATAACCCGAAGCTTCCATGCTCAGCTACTAGCCAACACCCAGAACTAGAAGAAACCAATCAATGCTAATGAGAACAAGGCTCCGGTTCTTGCAGCCAAGAAGCCACAACAACCTCTTGCTCCAAGAGCGGTTCCAAAGAAGAATCTCGTCATCAAACAACATCCTAAGAAAGAAGTGTCACCCAAGAAGAAGAATGTGACTTACTCATAAGTTCTCAGTGCTCGGAGCAAAGCTACTTGTGGTGTTACCAACAAACCGAAGAAGATTGTTGATTGATGAGTCTGATAAAGATAACCATCTTGCTGTGGTGGAATATGTTGAAAAAGATGAGATCTTTAGAGGAACCCATGTTGGTATCTGATGATAGTTTTTGTTAGGTTTGGTAAGTTGATCTTGTTGAGTAGTTTGTAGCCTTGCGTTAGCTCATGATATTTTGATGGGTCAAGAGGATTAGTCTGTTTTAGCTATAAAATTTTCTTGTTATTTGTTATTGAGAAAGCTTTGAGTAGAGATGACCATTGGGCTCTCCCGTCCCGTCCCATCCCAGACCGCTGCGGGTTCGTCATCTTGCGGGTCACGGCGGGCCTGTCCCGCGCGGGATGCGGTCCTGATAATAGCTGCCCAGTCCCGTACCGTCAGTCTTTATGGGCATTCGCGGGCCGTCCCGCGGGACATCAGCTAGAACACCATCTGAACGCCAAACATAAACATCAACATTTAGTATGAGCTACCATGCACTTACTTCAACAACAAGACATTATTATATGATTGAATAGCTTAGTTGACAAAGCTGACCTGATCATATTATGTATCAGACAAAAAGAGAACGTTTTTTTTATTTGGGCAACAAACAAAGAGACAACGTAAGCTAAAAATATTAACAGATTATGTAAGCAAAGAGACTACTTTGATTTGAACAAGAGACAGAGTCATTTCATGTTATCTTAACCAAAACACCATTGTAATAAAACAAAAAAAACACCAAATCTCAGTCTCTCTCTCGTTAAACACCAAAACACCAATGTAAATCAAACCAAACAACACCAAGAAAATGTTTGAAAGCTTCAGAATTAAATAAAACCAAGCAACAGTACCAAATCAAAACAAACAAATCACACTTCTTGTTCTTCAACTTCATCACCAACAATCGATTCAAATGATGAAAGCTTCTCTTCTTCACCATAAACTCCATCTTCTACAAGTAAGAATAATTGAAGTTAGTTTAAGATATTAAAATCTAAAACTCTAAAATGTATGATACTATGAACAAGTTACCATGTTCATAAGCTTCATATACTTTTAGCCAATTCCTAGGGCATATCAAAACTTGCACATTCTTTGGAAGTAGGCGGCTTCTATATTTATTTAGAACCCGTGATCCAATACTAAATGAAGACTCCGAAGCCACTGTTGTTATAGGAATACTAAGCAAATCACATGCCATTGAAGGCAAATCACCAAACCGATGAGCATTATCTTTCCACCAAATGGAGAATGTCAAGACTCTCGAAACTAGTCATGTCCAAAGCTGGTTCCTCAAGATAAGCTTCTAGACCGGTTTTTCCATTTACAATGCCATTGACTTTTCGAAATGCAAAGAAGTCCTTTAAATCAGAAACTATTTTAAATGAAAAATGAAATGTACCAGATTGCAAGAAACACTCACATCATAGTTCTCAAACGCTCCCTTTGCTCCATCAGCAGCAACATTTTGTTGAACCGTCTCACGCGGCACTGTAGAAGGTGAGTTTGTCATGGATTTTTTGTCGTACGAGTTATACAGCTTGTGGGAACCGAAATTCACCTACTGTCAAGATTACGTAAATAAAGGAAGTTAGAGCAAGCCCTAATTTCCCACACGACCCGGTTATCTGCCGAACCGCACAAGAACAATCAAGAAGCGACAAGTATGAAAAAATGATAAAGTAGAAGAGATTGAGAGCAAGAAGGATCTTATTCCGAGTTTGCGTAGAACGGTACAACAAGAGTAGCCTTAGC
>JABAYD010079622.1:0-17760 GCA_014822095.1 Diplotaxis tenuifolia | reverse complement strand
TTGCATCATTATAGTGATGTTATCACCTGAAACCTCAAAGTAATGGTTTTATATTGCATTCAAGAGTACTAACGCCGAATCTTATATGATTCTTCATCCACCTTTAGACTAACTGCAACAACAAGACAAAGAACATGTGGTAAATAAACTGTAACCACTAGAAACACAAACAAATTTGAGTTAAAGTGGATGAACACAATTTAATACTTTACTCTAATCTTACCAAGCTCAACAGTATATGGTGTATAATTGGGGAAGGATTCTGAATAGTTCTTAGAAGAAATCAATCACACGGAAAGAATTGTTGTTAGATCTAAGTAAAACCTTGGAGAATCTCAAGAACTTTTTGTTACTAATTGATCATCAAAGTGTGAAAGCAAACTAAACTCACACACACTTTCCCTTTTCATTTTTCTTATTCCGACCAAACAAGAGCTAGAGAGACAGAGATGTAAGAGAACAAAAAAAGTGGAAACTAGGGTCCCACTAACCAAGGAAAAATCAGGCGGATCGGAGATATTCAGTGAGGAAGTTGCGAGAAGATAAGTGAGAGAGGTGGCGCGAAACCAAGAGGCAGATGACGAAGGAAGATCAAGACGGAGAATATTAGATTCGGACCGAACCAAAGTAAAGTGTACTTAAACACCGCCACTGAAGTCCAAACAGATTCTCTGTACGACTCTATTAGGTTCAGTTACTTTCATTTAATATGCTTCTTTAATGATTTTATTCCACGCGTCATTCTCTCTTTTGTTCCTTCTCATTAATTATTTATAATTACTTGGTATAATATACCAAATTTAGCCGAAATATTTGATATTATATTTTCAATTTAAATATTATGAAAATTAAGCACTGGATAGTACTACCTCTTTCATCGTAATTTTACTTTGATCTTTCGAGATCTTTGTTGTCGTGATGAAATCTATGATCTATTGATACTGATACCAAATTGGGTGGTCCAAAGGTGGTGCTGCATGGGGTGATGATTTCATCTTAGGCCAAGAGGAGGATGTGGTCCGGTTCAAGTTTCGTGTTGTTGTTTTTGTCGGTTATGTTACTATCTATAATTTTGGTGTTTTTTGTTTACGCTGAAGATAAGAAAAAAAAAGATAGCTAGGCACTTCACTCTATATGATCATTGGTCTTCTGTTTTTTTTTTGTAGGTGTATTGACAATAGATCTAGATTCAAAACCAATTGTTCAAACATACACGCTTTACATCAATCAAGTGGAATTTAAATAATGCACAAAAGAAAAGGTGTGGTTCTTAAAGAGGTAGTTCACTCATCACTAAAGTGTAAAGTTGATTTTAGTAGAGTTGGAATGTTGATCTTGTTGGCTAATGCAATCCACAAAGTTTGAAGATGGAATGGAGAGTGAACTGTCATTAACTCATCTTGTTGGATATCCATATCAATAATCAATTCATGGTGTTGTACTACAGTTAGAAGATTCATTTTGTGGGGTTTTAAGTTTTTCTTCTTTTGTTCTATTTGAATTGTAGACCTCTCATAATGTATAGAAAGAAAAGAGATAAAGACAACAAACATCGCTCTCGTTCCCTTCTTTTCACTCCCTTCCTGATTTTATTAATTTTAGATAAAGTAAAAGTCAGAGACATAGCGTTTAAAATGTTTCTGTCTCCATTTTTCAAAATAAAAAAATACAATAAGGAGAACGTAACTGAGAAAACAAAATCGGAAAAACATAAGACTATAAAAGCATCTTTATTGCGAGTGGTTTATGCATGTAACTTTTAACTTTTTATTTTTTTTTGTCTGTAAAATTAAAAACCAAACTTTTTAAACTAACAAGGAATTATGCATGTAATTAAACAATCACAACAGTATTTTGGTAAGAATTTCAGAATCTGTAAACTAATAATAGAATCTAAAATTTTTAATAATCATTTCAACTCCAATTTTTCAGTAACATCCTAAAGTAAGTGAAAGGAAAAAATAAGAAGCGAACCGATCCAACCAAATTTTCGGTTTCTATTCGGTTAAGGATTCAAATCGATCAGTGGTTTTGCAATTATTTCGATTTGGTCTGTTCGGTTCGATTCAGTTATTTCCAAAAACCGAACTGGTGACGCATATTCGCGGTATCTCCGTATCTAACACGTTTTGACCAAAATACCCTCCTCCTTCTCCAAGCAAGTTTTAGGGTTTCTCCAAAGACTTTTCCTTTTCCCCTTTCTCTCCCATGTCGACCTCTCCAATCTCAACCACCTCCAATTCATGTGACCTCCGCTTCCAAATCCACCAATCAAAGAGAGATGAACATTGATGCTAGAGTCAGCGTCGTGGCGGTGGACGGAGCCAACAGTTCCCTCAATCCCGCCACCGCCGTGCGTACCACCGTCGCAGATTCCGCCGGAGCCTTGAGTTTATCACAGAAACAGACGTCTCAGCCTCGTTTCGGCACCGTCGAGAATCTCCTCGCCGGAGGTATCGCCGGCGCCTTCAGCAAAACGTGCACCGCTCCTCTAGCTCGCCTCACAATCTTGTTCCAGGTGTTTCTTCGATATCAAGTTTCCATCTTTTGAGCTTTTTGCTTAATGGGTCGTTTGAGTTTTGTTGATTTGGTTTGGTTTGGTTATTAACAGCTGCAAGGAATGCAATCAGAAGCTGCTGTGTTGAGCAAGCCGAGCTTGTGGCGTGAGGCTTCACGTATCGTCAACGAGGAAGGCGTTAGAGCTTTCTGGAAAGGGAATATGGTTACTGTTGCACACAGGCTTCCTTACTCGGCGTTAAACTTTTATGCTTATGAATCCGATCTTACAGAGTTATTTAGGGAATGGGAGTAGCAGTCCCTTTGTGCACTTTGTTAGTGGTGGATTAGCTGGTATAACAGCTGCTTCTGCTACTTATCCTCTTGATCTTGTTAGGACACGTCTTGCTGCACAGGTTTGATGTTTGAAAGCTTTTATTCTTTGTCTGTTTGTGGTCTGAATGGGTTGTGTTTGTTCCTTTACAGAGGAATACGATGTACTACCAGGGTATTGGGCATGCGTTCCGTACTATTTGCAGAGAAGAGGGGTTTTTGGGTTTGTATAAAGGACTTGGTGCTACTATGTTGGTACGTTTTGCTTTGTTCTCTTGTGTCATATGCTAAGTGTGTGGATTGTTAACTGCTTCTTGGTACGTCTTTTGTCTGGTTCAGGGTGTTGGACCAACCCTTGCTATCAACTTTGCTTCGTATGAGTCTTTGAAGTCATTTTGGATATCTCATAGGTAAAAAAATTCATCTTCATTTAGTTTTTTTTTGTGTTCCTCCAGATGCTAACTTGTCATATATATCTGACTGTTTACTTCAGGCCAGGTGATTCACCATTGATTATTAGTCTTGGCTGTGGAAGTCTAGCTGGTGTTGCCTCTTCAACAGGTTTGTTATTTTCTCTAACCTTCTCTACAAGACACTAAACCATTTTTGATATCTGCTTTGTTCCTAGAAACATTTACTTGCCACTTACTATATACATCAGTTGACTAAATTTTTCAATGCCTATAACGTTTGTAGCGACGTTCCCATTGGATCTTGTTAGAAGAAGAAAGCAAGTAGAAGGAGCTGGTGGAAGAGCGAGAGTGTACAACACAGGACTCTTCGGAACATTCAAACACATATTCAAGTCAGAAGGCATCAGAGGACTGTACAGAGGATTATTGCCTGAATATTACAAAGTTGTTCCAGGCGTTGGCATCACCTTCATGGTGTACGAGAGCTTGAAAACTCTCTTATGTCCTCCTCCTTCCCCTTAGAGAAGTTTTACTACTTTAGCCACTTTATTAGGATAAGAAAGATAACATCATTTTTGTTTCCTCTGCCCCATCTTATCAACCACCCCCTTTGGTAGTAAAATTTACTTTTCTTACTGCTACCACTACCGTGGAGTGTAGCATTTGGGTGTTGGTTAACATTCAAATGCTTAAACCTTTACACTTTTCCCACGCGAGCAATCTCCTGACATCACAGTTTTGTATTGTTCTTGTCTGTTTCTTGATCTTAAAACATTTTATACTTTATATACAGAAAGTTTTGGTTTTTGCTTTATGGTTAATGCTAAGTTTTTGTATTTGTAACATACAGTAGGTTCAAGAAAATATCGTTACTTAACGAAATCTTAAAAGTATACACTCAAGAACATCTTGAAAACTTGTTAATCTCCCTCACAAAAAATATGTTTTCAACACTAAGAACTCAAACTCACACCAACTCGAAACACTAAGATCTCTAAACCTATCTTTGATGAAAAGCATTCATAATTAATACCACAAGAAGAGGTTGTAACTAGGCAGAGGTCCTTAGCAAGAAGATACTGAGTTCTTGAGCCGAGTTAGCATCCGGGTTGATAAGATGAAACGACTCAGAGTCAGAGCCACCAACAACATGCTCATAGTTAGCTCTCATATACATAACCTCATCAAGATCCGCTTCACCCGACCCGGATCCAGACGGCAACACGCCAGCACCAACAGTCATCGACTCAAGCTTCTTCAACACCCCTCTCGTCTCCTCACTCGCGCTCCTCCTCACAGCAAACCCTAACTTCCTCCCGTTGCAAAACATAGTCCAAACGGGAACGGATCTCAGGAGGCAAGACTTCAGCTCGGGTCGGGTCGGACACTCCAGAGCCACGCGTACAAGACCCGAACCCATCTCGTGGACTAGCTGGTTGGTCGCGATGGAGAGCTCGAGGAGGAGGAGAGGTTTGACTGAGAGACGGTCGTGTTGGACGCAGAACCACACGTGTCCCTTTCTTCTACCGAAGAGGGTACCGATCACCATGGTCTTGGAGGGTCTTGGCGGTTGCGTGACGGTGGGGAGGTAGTCGGAGTCGGAGTCAGCGGCGGTGGAGAAGGATGTGGTGGCCTCGGAGGATGAGGCGGAGGAGGAAGATGAGTCTTGGACGTCGATGTCGTCTCTGAGGGATGTGCTGAGACGTTTCTTGGAGACTGGTGCGGCGGTGGTGGGATGCGGCGGAGGGGAGACGCATGGGAGGAGGTAGCGACGGAGAACGTTGAGCTTCGTCATCTTCTTTCTCTCTCTCTCTTGAAAAGGGTCAAAGGGAGGTTTCAGAGTGTTGCAGAGATAAGTCTCTGTTTCTCTGTTTCTTGTGTGCTTTTTATAAAGAAAGGCGGGAGAGAGACAAGATAATATCCGTTGTGGCTTTGACTGGTTTGACTGTGATTCCACGTGGGTTATTGTTTACTTGCCACGTGGAAAGTTCTGAAAAGATTCTATTACGATGATCCGTAAAGCTTATTGGTAGAATGGGCTTTTTCTTTGGTACGTTTAATTAAACCGTACGGTTTTCTGAACCATATTCATTCATTCATTCACTGCCACCGAACGTTCGAAATTGATAGTAAATGGAGTTATGTTGTGTTGATTTCAAGAAACAATTGGTCATTAATAGAGCATTATTTGTGTTTCACTTTGAAAAAGACATATCATTACTGGGATTTAATGCTTTTATTTGACAAATAAAATTGCTTTAAACCATCATTTAATATGGAAATTCTTAACAATACAATGATTAAAAAAAAACGGAATGCATATATAATTAGTTAATTAGTATGGGAGATTCTTTCGTGACTAATGAGTGATGACAGCATAAAACAGTGTGTTGACTTTTAGATTTCTTTCTTGATAGCATAAAACAATGTGTTGTTTAATTGTTACTGTTGCTAATTCATAGTTTAATTACACACACAAACACAAACGCAACCACCCCTTGATTTTGTTGTAATCATATGATGATTATTCAGTCTTTTTTTATGATTATTCAGTCTTTTCTTTCATAGCAATTTTCGTTTATTATTAATATTTGTAAAACAATGACAGTACTTCTTAGTAATTTATTTGACAGTATTTACTGTGTGTATCATAAAGCACGACAGACCAAATGCCACGACATTAGACAAAGTGAAACAGAAAAAAACACTTTATTCATATATTGCAATAAATAATGCATATTCATATATGTATAGTTCAACAACATAGATTATTACATAGTTCACATTTCTCCTCTACAAAAGTAGGTGAAAACATTTATTTTTAAAATCTCAAGAACTTGTCATCATTTTGATCTTAAAAGATCCAAACCGAGGTTGACTCTTCATGGAACAATGTAACCTGCAAAATCACATAAAGACATTTAAAAAGGTAAGTCAAGAAGTTCGTATATTATCAATTACTTTACTTATGACTTTATGAGGTTTAGAAGAATCAAATCCATACGTCCACATCTTTTGCCAGCTGGGTGGTTGCGGATGTTACAACGTTTTGGAACAGCGATTGCGACTCCAGGATTGATACCAGCGTTCTTGGCCAAAGGAGAGAGCATAACAGCACAAAGACAACGAGTTGGTTCTTATGAGAGCACCAACTTTGGCACAGCAAATCGGTGGGACTTTACCCAATTACCCCTCGGGTTCTTTGTAGCAGGCAAGCACGGGCTTTAGCTAGCTGCGGCTTGACCACACTCACCAGCCGCCTCAGTGGGAGCTAATGTGATTAGAAGACTCATCAAAGCCACTCCAATAAACTTACAACTCTTACTGCTTTGATGATTCTTATATAGTAAGATGTTTAGTGGGTTGGTTGTGTTTTAGTGACGTGTACCGTATATAATGATGAATCTTTAAGATTTTTCCATTATGTAATCATTTGCTTTTTTTTTGTTACTTTGATTAGATTTCACCACCTGTTTTAGGTTTTGCCTCTATTTTCGCCACCTTCATGAATGAAGTTTCCACCATCTTTCTCTCTCTAGAGACATTTCACAGCCAACATTTGCATGATTCTTGATATTATATCATTTGCAGGATTCCATCGTATGTCTTTTATGTTAGTTATTTTGCTTTCATTTTGATATATGATAGAACAAAGAACATGTTACAACATTCATCACAGTACAACATTCATCAGATACATACATCATATCCCCCAGAGGACCAGACCGAAACTAAAATGTAATTATGTGCTTGTACTCTTCCTACTCATGTTTGGATCTGGTGAAGACCGTCTGAGTATGTTACATTGTTTGAACGTAAAAACATGCATTTGAATTCAGATCAACTGAGTCAAACCATCTAGATCATTAATTATATCTCATTGTTGTGACTATTATCTGTAAAAGATTCATCATAGTTTGCATCAAAGACTTGGAACATTTACCCGACACACTCACACGTAAACACATATATAAGGAAAGAACTTTGAACATGTCAAACATATTAATAATTCAGCCTTTACATTCGCGATGAAAACTTTTCAATACGTAAACATATGAAACTATGAATCATAAAAGTAAAAGTCAATAGAAACTTAATTAACACGTTATTTGTCTACAGGAAAACCTCATCAAGACAATAAAACTATATATACTTATACTGAGAATAACTTGTATGTCGATATTTTGCTTAAGATGAGGACTTTTGTAATATCCATGATCATAGCTATTGCTTCTTGTGCTGGTGTTATGATATTTATTATTGCATTAGCTGCGTGTCGTGGTTATTGCAGAGGACGCGGAAATGGTGATGGCGGCCGAGAGGGAGGTCTAAGAGGTCGTGGTTATACTGGTGGCGGCTTGTTTGGTGGTGTACATGGTGGTGTTGGTGGAGGTTTTGGAGGTGGTGGAGGAGGTTTTGGTGGTGGTGGTGGTGGTTGTGATGGAGGTGGGGGTGGAGGTGGAGGCGGAGCTGGAGGAGTTTGCTGAGCTACGGGGACAAGTCAATATTTTCGTTTTGATCTTAATTGTTCGGAAAATTCTTAATATCACTTTAAAAAAATGTTCGGAAACTTCTTAATATCTATATTTGTATGTTGTCCAAAAAAAACCTATTTTTGTGAGTAAATTCTTGGTTTTGTGAAGTATTTAAAAGTTGAATGGTGTATACTAGGTTTAATCATCGTTATTAATTGTAATTCTTGTGTAATTGGTTTGATGTCTTATTTTGGAATAATGCTATATATATGTGACCAATAGTATTTTACTCTTCATAACAGTCTTCTTGAGAGCTTTCTTCCATGTTTCTTGAGGGACAAGAACGAAAGCCATAATTGTCCTTGAGCCCACTCTACTTCTGCAGGAGATATATTGGCATTAGGTACAAATGTTTGCATAAAGAGAGAGAAAAGATATTAGCCACGAGACCTGTCACATCTACCTTAGCTATTGAAACTTCAACAAATTTCTGTTTCAAGAAGGAAACAACCTTAGAGCAGGATTAACGGAGTGGCTTAGGGGTAAGTTGCTTATAGGAAACTAATAAAAAAACAGGTGGGTTCCAGAATAATTTGAAGCTTCGTTGCTAAAAGCGCCAGAATAAACCACGAATTGGAGAGTTGCTTGGCCAAATCGCGGGACCCACTGACACGTGTCGGCCCGTAATTAGTCCAATTTTTTATTTTTTAATTTATTTTTTTTAATTAGAAAAAAAAAATGAAAAAGTAAAAAAAAAAAAATTAAGCAACCCAAGAGAATTGTTGCGTTGATGATGCTTAGCAATTAACACTCTCTATCTCTTCTTAGACAAGAAAACACATAGAAAGAATATTCGAATGAAAAAGAAGAAACATGTTTTACTGGAAGTTGCCACCATGGAACTCTACATTGTAAACGTTAGAGTATAACTATCGCTTGAGTTTCATGGCACGTTTTTTTGTCTTTAAAAATAAATTCAAAAACGAACCAATCATAGACCGCCAAATGTTAGTGGAGTCCGCAAATAGTTCACGAAACACGCCAAACTTAGTCCTTCTTTTATTACTTTTGTAACCGATTCTTGCTCTTTTGGTGGAGCTATCGCCATTAGAAACCTATTAAACCACCCGCGATAAAGATGCTCTTATGATTGTGTCTCGTGAACCCCTAGGGTGTCTCGCCTCCCAAACCACCGAGAACAAACCCGACCCGATTTGTCAACTCACCTAGTTGCCAGCAACCCCAAAACTTTATATAAAGTGTCTTTAAATTTATTATTTTGTTATTTTATGTTGAATTGTATTGTATTTTGCAATGATCCTTTTCAAAACTAATTTTAATTAGGTTTTATATTTATTAATTTACTGAATATTAGATCATAGGTTTTTATATAATGACCTAAGTGTTATTCTATCTACACATACTTTGGTCAAATATATACGCATTTTATCTGAGGTTTGAATATATATATTTGTATATCTTAGTAAAAAATGTTGGTGGTTACGTGCGTGCACATTTTTTCTCATGGTCAAGAAGACTGTGTGCCAACGATTGAACATATAAACCAATTGGAATTCAAGTTCAGTTGACCATGTCAAACCGTCATACGTTTTTTTCAAAGCTATAACGCAAGCAACTTCTTCTTCTTAAGTTTTACCCGTAATGAAAAACCATTGAATATGGAATAATCAAAGTCTAAGTCTGTATAAACTTAACACGTTATCTGTCTGCGGCAAACAACCTATATATATACACATATCTATGATAATTATTTGTGCCAATTTTGCTTAGGATGGAGACTTTTGTAATCATCATCATAGCTTTCGCTTCTACTTTTGCTGTTTTTATATTTCTTGCCGTTTTGACTGGAAGCGGGCTAAAAGGTGGAGGTGGTGGCGACGGAGGAGGAGGAGGAGGTGGGGATGGAGGAGGTGATGGGGGAGGAGAGGATGGCGGCGGCGGGGATGTGGAGATGGGTAATGGAGGAAACGGAGGTGGCTTTGGCGGTGATGGAGGTTTAACAGGTGGTTCTGATTTTGGTGGCCATGGAGGGTTTTGGAGTCATGGTGGCGGAGGTGATGGAGGTTTTGCCGGTGGAGGGGGTGGAGGTTTTGGCGGGGGTGGTGGTGGTGATGGAGGTGCGGGTGGGGGTGGGGGTGGCGGTGGAGGTGGAGGCGCAGGTGGAGTTTGCTGAGCTTGTGTTAGTTTCTATCAAATTTCCAAAAGTTGATGTTAATATAGAAAATTACTATATTTGGAGCATACAAAATATAACATTGTGTAATTGATTTGTTGATTATTTATGTATATTTGTAATTCATGTGAAGTCGGTTTGATGTCTTATTTTTTAACACCACTAGTATACATGTGACCAGATTTTATTTTACTTCTTGATATGATATGGTTTCGTTGTTTTTATTTGATTCAAAGTTTGATAAGAGTTTATTTTGATTAATTGCGTTGTACAAATGGTAATTAGAAACCTTTCTGAACATTTTTAGTGTTGTTGCAAAGAAAGATAATTAGAAACCATTAAACTTATCATTCTCTCTGTATTTTACATCATTCACAGTAATATTTTGATAACCAAAGTTATCAGTCTAATCTTGTTGATGAACTACTGAGAAGTGTTTCAAAAAAAAAAAGAACTGCTGAGGACCTTCAGCTTTTAATTCAAACATAAATTTTACGTGTGATAGTCTTTTAATAAAATAGTAAGAACTATAACCAAATGATCATTATTTCTACCATACAGACCCTGCCTAACACGAGTTCCAGAAAAAAAAGATGCTAATTTCAGCTGAAAGCGAAAAGATTCCCCTGTCAATTTTTGTAAACAATTAGTTCTGCATACCTTAAATTTTCAACCATGTCACTGTAGCTTCTATATATGTCTACCATATTCCAAACATGTCATGAACCAACCACTGAAATGCAATATTAATCGCTCATCAATGAGTTACAAAACAAAATGCTTTATTCAATACAACTAGAGCTGAACGTCTTATCGTTCGCTCGGTTAAACCTGCATGGCTGCACGTAGTAGTCTTTCTACTGCTTTTCCCTTTCTTTTGTTCTGTTTTGGATTTCCTAACGATTAGTGTAATATTACTATAATATCTATAGTTCTGTACTAAACTAAACAAAGTTTGGTTCTCTAAATTAAACCCATCGCTTATATTTTTTTACTAGATGGAAACTAATAAACTATTGGATAGTGTTTTAAGAATTAGCTCAAAATTTATTTGGTGTAGAATTGTAATTGTATAAGCCATATATGTGAAGACATCTCCTTTTATCATTTCTGAACATTTTCATAAATCGAGTTTGCATAATTCCAAACCAAATCGGAAACAGACTGGACCGAAACTGAAGTGTGCTTATGTGCTTGTACTCTTCTTCTCACGTTTGAATTTGGTCAAGACCGAGTATGAATGTATGATACATATTGTTTGAACGTAAAAAATAGTTCAAAGTGTACACAAGATCTAATTGATTAACCAATAGCATCACCATTACTGAGATATATAAATGAGGCTTTTCAATATCAAAATATTAATATTTTTTAAAAATGTAATTTTTATATATAACAAATTTAATGATGAAAAATATATTAATTAGAAGAGTACAAGTGACACTGGAGGCTCATAGCATTTTTGACAGTTTCTTAAAATAAAAGACTCCTACGAGAAATTCTTTTTCTTTTTTTTGTTAAAGGGTTTTCATAATCAGAAATTCTTTTTCTCTTTTTCTCTTTTCCTCTGTCCTATTTTTATTATTGTCATGCTTTAAGCGAACTTAATTTCTGTACATTTGAACTCAATCAACGAAAAAAATAAATATATAGAAATTTTTTTTATAAACTATATAAAAATGAAACAATATACAAAATTTTTGTATTTCAAAAATTAACTCTATTCGCAAAAAATGTTTCAAGTATTTTATATCAAATATGATTTAGGTTAATTTTGTCTTACTATTGCGCTAAAGCATGAAAAAATGTTTAAATATTAAAGATTGCGTACTCGGTCTATTGTGAAAATTGGAGGGTAGTCCGTGATGATCAAGAAAAGGAAAAGTTACTTATGAGAAAGAGGCCAAAATGACTATTAAGGCAGAAATATATATCAGTCAACTAAACTACTGGACCACACATTGTATGGGTTTCTAGCCGAAACGTCAAAGCTATTATTCGTAGCTGTACAAGTGAACAAAAGTGTTATCGTCTGTAACACGGAAAAACGAATTCTCTTAGTTATATCCAGTAACATCAAGAGCAAAGAATGTCGTTTTAATGAAATATATGGTATAAGAGGCAAATATGAAATAGAAGAAGTAAATTACGAGCGATTATGAAGCAAGTCTTGACCTGTTGAGCACACTACAAACGGTTGTCATCAATGTGGCCGGTGAGATTCACTATAAATGTACGTGGGAGCACAAACAAAAATTTAATATAATTGAAAACAAACCAAAGATGTTAAAAGAAAAACGAGAATTAATTTTTAAAATCCATTTTGTTGATTTCTAGATCTACTCTTCACCGAATGATCTAAACCATTTATAGCTAACTAAACGGTAGGTAATGAATTAACGGTGGCAATGACCGTAGCACGTACCTCTCCATACGAACTAGACTAGTAGCAAATGCCACTCATTATATGCATGGGTTTCTAATTAAGGAATACGTTAATGTCATTATTCATATATTAAAATAATGATATATTAAAGTTATTATTGACACCTGTACAAGTGAACAATTAAACGTTTTGTGGCTAAACGAAAGTTCTTAGTAATTTCGTAAACAATGTTTGGGTTGGTCTACAAACCATTCCTTTTTATACCATCGTTTATTCCCTCAACTCCTAACCATTCTCAAGAAAAAAAAAATCAGATGGCTCCGTTGAGATCAAAAATAAAACATTTCACCCATAAACACCCATTAAAAAGGGTTGACAACTTTGGAAAGTTCATATGCAATGGCTGCAAACACTATGGCTTTGGGAAGACCTACCGTTGCTACTCTTGCAACTACGATCTGCATGACTACTGTGCCACGTGTCCCCCTACCCTCCGAAGCTTTATGCATCCAAAGCACAAGCTTAAGTTAGTCTCTAAAGGACCAGCCAAGAAGAACAAGGACAGACGTGAGTGCAACATCTGCCACCACTTAGTCGAAGGGCTCTATTACCACTGCAAGGCGTGCGGATTCGACATGCATCCTCTTTGCTCACAGCCGCAACCGCAACAGTACTTTCAGCCACATGGTCAACGTCGAAGTATAGGACAAATAATGTTTAGCATTTTGAGGACTTTAACGTGTGGGGTTGTCTCCAACCTGATCGCTGGTGAGATAACCAACGGTTCGTAGCCCTGGGTGCGCTGGTTTGATACGGATTCTATATACGAATTGGTTTTACAAAAGATTATGAAATTTACATTTATATTAATAAAATATGATGGTTGCACTGATTAAAATTAATATTGTGTTTTATTTCGCCATTGTTAATTTGTGTTATCTTTTTGATTCCTTCTTTAATTATGCGCAACATATATTACGATATTAAGTTCTGAATGATGGATTCGGAATCCAGAATAACTGGGGCACAGTTTCTTTTTAAGGAACATTTTGGAAACGTAAGACCAGTAGAGAGATTTTAAGTAAAATGTTGTACCTCTCTGAACGAAACAAGTTGTAGTACTAATAATATATTGATATTTATGAATAATCCGTGAATGATTTGGCACACCCAATGACCGTCCCAAAGTTGTTCAAGAATCTTCTAAAGGACTTTCTCATGAACAAATGGCATTATTCTCACCAACCTATCCTGCAGCAATGAAACACGTCTTTCCATTTTAGATGACCTGAGCCTAGGAGCAAACGACTATAACGAATGCAATCTCAGAGAACTTGGATAGCATGTCATCGGGTACGGACCAACTGAAAACATCAAAATTCTGTTTGATCATGTCATAATGTTTGCTTTTGGAAGAATATTTGACCCATTTGAAGACTCAGCCTAATGCCAACATGCACAAGAGTCTTCCCTAGCTTCTCCACAACCACGCCTAGAATCAGGTTCTATAGAGCATCGCTCTTGGGACATGTTGTCGCTGGAGAGAACCCAACGGAGAGTATCGCTTTAAAAAAAAAAACTAAGTGCTTCCATTGCTTTCCATGTGCTAGGAATAAAAATGGTATCTGGCTTATAGCCAGTTTCTTGAGGCTAACTTGCCAGTGAAAAAGGTCACAAACAACAGCAGAGCCAGCCACAATATCTTTAGGGGTCAATATCATTTATAATTAAAGTATAAATTAAATGTGCTATAATTATTAAATAAATTTCAAATAAAATAGATATTTTTGTTAATATTTACAAGCTCAATAAGAAGAAATATAGCAAAATATTAAAAGTGTTGAACTAGTAAAAAAAATCAGATGGGAGAATTTTCTTATTAAATGATTATAAAAACAGACAATAGCCAAGGATGAAAATTTTAATTTCCATTAAAAATCATGGATTCCCCTTGTCAAAAGAATCCTAGGTTCAACTGTCAAAAATATCATGGGTTCAAATTGGTTTTCAGAAAATATTAGTGGGGTCATTAAAATTTACAATATTTTACCAATTATTCTTTAGATATACAAGTAAATTTTGTTTTTTTTGAAAATTCATAGCGGTCAGATGATCCTCCCTCCTCTAAAGCACTACCTCCACTAGTCACGAAGGCTGTTGGTCAGTTGATTGTTCCACAAAAATGCGCAAGATGTCATATGTGAAAGACAATTAGATGCTTGTCACCTCCGAGGCAATATATAGAGGAGCACTTTTTAAATTCCTTGATAAATTAAACTTTCAGTGATTGCTTTCATAATTACAAGCTTAAGCACTCCACTGATTCATAGTCATCATAAGCTTGCTTAGTCAGCCCGTTAAACTTAACCACCATGGGTAAGTTATTCAAACTTCTTCTCGACCGGGCCGAGAGAGATTTTCTCCACATCCTCTTTTTCAAAGGAGATAATTGTTCCACAAAAATCCTCTTTGTAGAACTCTATTCTTGTACTCAAAACCAGGAAAAAATTACCAATTTCCTATCTTATGTGATGGTCCACTTGGGGCAGGCAGATGCAACGAGTTGAGGTTTTGGATGGTGTTACCATGTCAATGTTTATTGTGACTAATCTTTTGTTATTTGAAGATTTGTAAGTGTGGTTTGAGATTTTATTAGATTGGACTACAAGTGGCAATTTCAATATCTTTCATAAAGTTTTATTAAACTTGTTTGTGTCTCTATCCTTGTTTACCTTTGATATATCGGATCTCACATAGTTGTTTGTACGATGTTGCTATTATTCTTATAATCGTTTAAATTTAATAGTGAAGATATTGGTGCACAAAAAAAAAACATCCATATAGTTTTTTACAATTAAAAGCCCCTTGAAATAAACACACAAAAGCCACGGACCACCCTTCGGTTAAAATCCCACGCTTAGATAATCAATCTCCCCACCCCGATTATTACATCAGGTTTATTCGACCAGTACAAGCACTCATTAAAAAAAATCACACACTAAGCCTAACCATGTAGTAATCACAAAGTCACGAACCCCTTCCCTCACGCGCATCTTAAGGTTCCCTTAGGAGCGCGTTCGCATCATGTCACGAGCCGACGATGAACAGGTGACTGGACTCCAGTGGAAACAGCAAACATAGTGGTCTTTGACGACGCCATAGTGGAAGAAGATCCATGACCCGACACTTCCATATCAGATCCTGGATCACTCGGTAAACGAACGTAGTAAGAAGAAGAAAGCGACGAGTCGTCGCCATAACGTATTTGCATGACGGCTCTGTAAACAAACGGGATTAGACCCTCCATCTTTGTTATTGTTATAACAGCCCATGAAACAGAGCCGTTTAGTCTTATAGGAAGATCGGGATTGCCACGTGGCATTTCTTGATTATGTTGCCGTAACCACACGTTTTTGTACGTCATTGAGTTGTTATATGATATTGAAGGTTTTTCTTTTTTTTTTTTTGTAAGTATGATATTGAAGGTTAATTAGAGAAGCAACCTTTGAATGTGAAATTAGCTACAGGAAAATCTGAAAGCTACCTTCGACCTGATACGAAACCACGGCTGATCCAACGGATTTATCTTTAACGGATAAATTAATTAACAATATATAACTTTATCCGCACCCAATTTTTAATATATAATGTTTTGCAGCTAGACAGCTGGAGAGTCGTAAATATTCATTTCTTGAACACTTATAAATGATTTGTTGACTGAATACTTATTTTAAATGATGTTACTGACGTCTAGTATACTTCCTCCTTAATATTAGTTTAATTTCTACGATACTTAGAGAAAACAAAATCCGTTATGTTTATATTTATGAGGTTTTTAGAAACACTGAAACAAAATGATATGTACATTAAAAACTATGTTGTAATATATTCTAATTAATGAATTTGGCATTTTTTTGGTTAGCTTGTACGAGACCGGATACACATGAGTTAGTTTCTTTTTTAAAGTGTCTTGCATTTTATAATCTTCAGATAATGAAAAATATCAAAATATATTTATAAAGATGATGGATGTGTTTGGGTTGTTATAGTAAAAATGTGCGTTGTCAATAGAATAGTGATATGATATGTTGGGTAACTATATATAATCAGAGAGCCTTACGAAGTTCTGGCCATTATGCTATTTGGTAAAGTTTAGTATTAGTCAGCTGCTATTAGGTATTGAGGAATAAGTAATCCATTGGCAATGAAGATATTTCAGTTTGATTGACTATTATTTTGGTTCAATCTTTATCTTTCATCTGGATGATGACTCTGATTATATCCTATAATTCTCAATTTGACTAAACCTAAAGACTTTTAGGTTAAACAATAAAATTATACTTATACACGCCGAAGGTATTTTTATATATTAGTATTTAACGAAACATGATCTAGAATTTGGTAGACAAATTTGAAAACGTGTGTACGTAAATTTCTTAATTGTTACTAATCACAAGTAGTATCATGTCAACGATCTAATCTGATAGTAACCAGAAATAAAGAAATCTAATTTGGTATGCAACTTTTATGAGTTACTAGTTTCTTATTTTTTTTTAATATAATAGATCATGGACCTTTTATAAATTAGACGATGAAAAATAGTTTAACAAGAAATATTGGTGTCCATGCTAGTGAAGAACTCAGAATATCAATAAACACTTAGCCCTGAACAAACTTTTGATAAAAATTGAAGACTACAAGCACTCTTGTATTCTTACGACTCATACCCAGAGTCCTCCCTTTCGAGCTTTAAATTTCCTTCAGTCTCATATTTTATGGTTAATCCAGAATCTATATGCTACTTGTCAACCTTTTGTTTTCGTTTACGTTTACCATCAACTGTTTAGTGTGAACGTTAAGTCTATATTATGGGCCTTGGCTAGGAAAGCCCAAAACCTGGTTGGGTTCTTTTGAGTTTTTATTTCATTTCACGTCCTATACCAAAAAGTACAATTACTATTTTATTTATAAATTTAACACTTATTATTATTTACCATATGAAAATATAACATACAATCGTTTTACGAGATTTTATGAATTTCACACTTGGGGTGAAAATATAACACATTACTTAACTAGATATATCTTCGAAGTTTATTCATTCTTAGTATATATTATGTTATATATATATATATATATACTAATTAATATCTAACACATTAAATAAATATATAGAAACTTAAGAAAAGTTCCCATCCTTTTAATAATAAATTATCAAATATTTGATAAAATAAATATAGACGTAGAAAATTGCAGAAGAAAACATTACGCATTATAAAACATTTAATCTTCTGAGTGAAACCATATCAAAATCACCTGTTAAATTGAATTTAATATATTACCTTTTTATTATTTTTTAATTAACGCATTTATGATTGTTATAGAGTGCATAATCCCCCTCTATATATTAATTGAGAATCATTTAAAAAATTATAACCTTAAGTTTGTAATAATTAAAAATAA
>JABAYD010079483.1:0-14101 GCA_014822095.1 Diplotaxis tenuifolia | reverse complement strand
GAAATCCCATCAAACCCTAGATTTAGGTTTGGAACAGCATCGCCGTTGCCGAGAGTCGTTTTTAATTAATATGTAATGGCGTCGCTTGAGGTTAGTTTGAAAATATCTTTATTATTTAAGCTATTATTTATTATTAGGATAATTACTTTTAGAGAAATTGACTCTATAATTTGAGAGCCTCCGTTGTTTCCTTGTCCAAGCACAACCTGAAACGGATTGGATGAGCTTAAAACTCCATTTGTGCCTAAAAGTAAACCTGGTGGTTTTCATAATCTGCAGTTTCTCAAAAATCATAATCTGCAGTCACCACTTGCTGTTGATGAACATACCTCTCACATCACTGTTTAAAAGAGAGTATAAACCATCCAAAACAAATCCAGATTGCGATTGCAAAGAATCCACAGAATAAAGGTATATCAACCTTCTTCAACATACCATCCATATTTCTTACCGCACAAGTTATTCTCCAATACCCTAAACTCATCACCCTTCTGAATATCTTCTGAGTTTGTGTTAGGTACCTTTTTTAGCTGATACCGACGAAGACGCTGCTTCCTTATATGAGATTCTTCTTCGTGGAGCAGTTCCACCGATGGATTTGGTATCGTCTGTGAAGTTAGTTAAGGTAGTTGAAGCTATGGAAACAGCTGCAGAGACGGTGGAGGTAAGAGTTAAGGTCACTGAGGTCACTTCAAAAGTTGTAGAGGGGATTTGTTATGAAACTGTGATATTGCCAACAGTGAAGCGGCTTCAGATGGTGAAACTATGGCTGCCCTTTGTAAGAGAAACAAAGCCTCTTGTTGACTCAGTTGTAACCAATCAAGAAGAAGATAAGGAGGAAGGGGTGACATGTAAAATAGATTGAGAGATATGGCAAGCTTTGGAATCATCCTTCGTGTCTATAATTTTAGCGTTGCCATCTTCAGACCAAGCTAAGATATTGTGGTTGAGCAAGAACGGGGTGTATTAAGGCTTTTGAGGTTTGGTGTTATAGAACAAAAGTTGCCAAGAGGAGATTGGGATTGGTAAGAGGAGAGGAGGGTGGAAAGGACATGTCTTAAACTCTTTTGTTGTGGTATGAGTCTAGAAAAGAGAAACATTCTGTGTTTTTGTTATCATATGTTATCATTCGATAAAACTATGAAACGATTTCGTTCCAAATCAAATCATTATACTAATATAATAACAAATATCAAAAGATAATATCAAAATATTTGATAATAACATTAATCACTAACATCAAATGCCAAATAGTCAAATGCCAAATAGTTATTTTTTTAGTTTTTAATTAGAATCGCGAGTTTCAAATTAGAATCGCGAGTTTTCAAATTAGAATCGCGAGTTTCCAAATCAGAAACGCAAGTTTCCATCGTGTTTCCAAAATAAAATTTTCAAAAAACCTGTTTCAAATGAGTTTTCACGAGTTTCCAAGAAATTCTGATTCTGAAAGGTTTCCTAAACATAAAACAGACATTGAACGGAGTTTCCATGCAACCTGTGCAGAACGTCCATCTCTCTATCCTATCACTGCTGTTTTCTCTGCAATGAGTGTACCAAAACTCGGTTACCAATTTTTAAAATTTAATTTTGCTGGTGTAAGTGTCAATTTGGATCGATCGAATTTAAATCACAGATATTCCCCCTTCAACCTGCAAAATTTAAAATAAATATTTTTTTTTGAAAAGTGATTTACTTTGTTTAAATATATAGTATTCTTTTCTAATTCATTTTCAGTGAAATTGGTATTATGAAAATTTATCATGAAAATAATGATTTAATAAACTTAATTAATTACTGATAAGTTTAATAAAAAAGATTTATTGTCACTATAAAAATGAGAAGCAACTAGCTTTAAAGTAATTATAAAGTACACAAGGAAAACTACAAATTCAAACTAGGAAAAGGTAAATAAATTGTTTGAAATACTATAACTTGAATACCATCTTGAAGAAAAAAAACATAACATCAGAATTCAGGATTTATCATTTACTGTTTTGAGTTTAATATTTAAAGGGTGGGGTTGAGTTTATAAGGCTATATAAAGTTTCCAAATGATATATATATATATATATATATATATAAAAGATATTAAAGGTTATATAGTTAAAATTAAATTAGAAGAATTTTTAATTACCTTCTTCAACCTTAAAGCATATAACAAAATTATTTATTTCTTTATTTCTTTTAAGATTTATAATCACAAAACTGCAATTAAAAAGTTATGTTTTCTTACAAACGATTATACACACAATCATTATTCAGAAATATATTATTCAACATGGACATAAATATTTGTGGCTATAAAATGTTGTATTAATGGTTTCATTATCATTAATTACATGATCAAATGATAAGCCAAAATGATTTTATGATGATTAATTAAAAAGATCATAAATAACATAAAACAAATTATATAGATGATCACAAATGCATAAAATATTTTAAAGATCTTACAATGGTAATCAAAATTTTACTAAATGAACAAGAAAACCTTAGAATATATTTAAACAATAAGAATAATATATAATAAGTTAATACAAACATTAAATTAGCATAAACAAGTGTACGATGTTATCATTGTCTCTATTGATCTTATTTTACTTTCAAGTTTTTTTTTGTTTCACTCTAATCTTTAGTTCATGTTGGATCAGTTTAAACTTTTAGGCATGACTATTTTTTCTAACCATAAGTACAGAGTTAATAACAACTCTGTGTGATGATTATTAAACTACAAATATTAACTGGAAGAGAAAATAAATTCTTAATTTTGAAATAAATCTCACACAACATATGCAAAAAGAATTTTAAAGTATATAAAATATTTTTGGATTATTATGCTTTTTGTAAAATTAAAACATTAAAAAACTATATTTATTAAATACAAATATTCACCAGAATTTATGTGTAAATGAATTCTTAATTCTAAAAACAAATTCTCACAACATATCCAAAAAGATCCTAAACTTATAAAACATTTTTTTTGTTTTTTATACAAATTAAAACATAAAATAAAATCCGGTTGTATGGATTATATATAGTTCTGTAATAAAATACTCTAAAATTAGTTGTCAATTAATCTTCGATTTTTTTCAACTTGTTAAATCCGTACTGACCATACGTCGGTAGCACGATCCCGAACCAGACTCCCACTGTGCACTGAATACTAATTATTTTATATATAAAAAATGCATTTCTTGACTGATTCCTCTCCACTTGCAAAAAAAGTCAATACGTAGGTTTGTATCCTCTCTACTTACGCGTCTTTACCTCTTTGTGGGTCTTCTTCAGATTCGTCTTGCTGTTAACGATGCTGGCTTCTTCTTCTTCTGCTTCTGCCTCTTCTTCATCATCTCTGGCTCGCAGTTGGTTATATCACGTCTTCCTGAGCTTCCGTGGTGAAGACGTGCGCAAAAGCTTTCTGAGTCACGTTCTGAAAGAGTTCAAAAGCAAGGGACTCATTGTTTTCATTGATAATGAGATCGAGCGAGGTGAATCTGTTGGCCCTGTGCTTGTAGGAGCGATCAGACAATCAAGGGTTGCCATCGTCTTGCTCTCTCCTAACTACGCTTCTTCAAGCTGGTGTCTGGATGAGTTAGTTGAAATCATGAAGTGCAGGGAAGAGGTTGGTCAAACAGTGATGACCATTTTCTACAAAGTGGATCCATCTGATGTTAGGTATCAGATCGGAGATTTTGGAAAAGCTTTTGAGAAAACCTGTGTGGGGCAAACAGAAGAGGTGAAGCAGACATGGAGGCAAGCTTTGAAAGATGTCGCTGGTATAGCTGGTTACCACTCTAGCAACTGGTTTGTTAATTTTTTTTTTACTTCCACTTGGATATTATGTTTACATGATAATTGTTTAATGAATATACTCTTTTTTTTGTTAGTGGAAATGAAGCTGATTTGATCAACAAAGTTGCCTCAGATGTCACGGCTATGTTGGGTTTTACACCATCAAGAGATTTTGATGACTTTGTTGGTATAGGAGCTCGTATCACGGAGATAAAGTCGAAGTTGATCTTACTGCCAGAAGAAGTTAAGGTGATTGGGGTTGTGGGTCCTCCCGGGATAGGGAAGACCACCACTGCCAGAGTTTTATACAACCAACTGTATCCTGATTTTCAATTCAACACGTTCTTGGAGAATATCAGAGGGAGTTATGAGAAGCCTTGTGGTAATGATTATCAGTTGAAGTTGCGTTTGCAGCAAAACTTGCTGTGTCAAATATTCAAGAAAGGGGACATTGAGGTTCATCATTTAGGAAAGGCTCAAGAAATGTTGAGAGACAAAAAGGTGTTGATTGTTCTTGATGAAATTGATAACTGGTGGCAATTAGAGGAAATGGCAAAGCAGCGTGGATGGGTTGGTCCTGGAAGTATGATTATCATTACAACCGAAGATATAAAACTTCTCAAGGCACTCGGACTCGGGGTTAATCATATCTACAAGATGACATATCCAACTAGCGATGAGTCTCTGCAGATCTTATGCCAATATGCTTTCGGTCAAAAGTATCCAGATAATGGTTTTGAATGGCTTGCTAGGGAAGTTACTTGGCTTGCTGGTGATCTTCCTCTAGGTCTGAGAGTTATGGGATCATGTCTACGAGGAATGTCCATGGACGAGTGGATAGAGGCACTACCATGGTTCAGATCTACCCTTGACAGAGAAATTGATTCAACTCTAAGGTTTAGCTACGACGCCTTGAGAGATAATGAAAGAACTCTTTTTCTGCATTTAGCATGTTTGTTTGCTGGTATCAAGGTCGATAGGTTCAAAAGGTATTTTGCAAACGGTAGTTTGGAAGTCAACCACGGGCTTGAAGTCTTAGCTCAAAAATCTCTTATATTTATAGAATATGGATTAATACAAATGCATAGATTACTGCAACAAATAGGTAGAGAAATTGTCAAGAAACAGTCTATGGAGGAGCCTGGAAGGCGACAGTTCTTGATGGATACCAAGGAGATTTCTCATGTACTCGATGAAGATACTGTAAGTTTTTCAATAATTTTACATCTACAGTCTTCTAATTCCTTGCTTTTAAAGCTGAGATTTTGTTTTTCGTTCTGAATAATTTATTCTAGGCTACTGGAAATGTTCTAGGCATAAAGTTGAGAACGAGCGAGGAATTCCAAATAAATAATAACGCTTTCCAAGGGATGAAAAATCTCCAGTTTCTATACTTTGAGCCTAAAACCTTATGCATACCCGAGGGCCTCGATTGTTTTCCCGACAAACTCATATTGCTACATTGGTACAGCTGTCCATTGAGAATTTGGCCTTCCAAGTTCTCTTGCAAGTTTCTTGTTGAACTAATCATGCAATATAGCAAATTCGAGGTGCTTTGGAAGGGAACTAAAGTAAAAACAATTCAGTTTCTTTTTCCTTTTTGTATTGTTTTTCTCTATGAATCATTTCTCTAAACCTAATATTTTTTCTTTGTATAGCCTTTCCCATGCCTCAAGATTTTGGATTTGAGTTCCTCTCAGAATCTGAGAAAGATTCCAGATCTCTCAGAAGCAACAAGTCTGGAGGATTTATGTCTCCATAAATGTAGAAGTTTGTTAGAGCTCACAAGCTCTGTTGGCAATTCCACTAAGCTTTATCGATTGGATATTAGAGGGTGTAGAAACATCAAAGACTTCCCAAATGTTTCTGACAGCATCGTAGAGTTGGAGTTGTGCAATACAGGGATAAAGGAGGTTCCTCCATGGATTGAAAACCTATTTCGTCTGCGTAAACTAATTATGCATGGATGCATGAAGCTGAAAACAATATCGCCAAACATTTCTAAGTTGGAGAATCTTGAGTTTCTTTATCTGACTAACTATGATCTATGTGATGCTATTGATCACTATAATGAGGACAATGAAGAAATATATTACAATGAAAACTTATTTGCGGCGAGAATCGAGTGGGGGCCTGACTTTAAGCGTTGTTGGAGATTACGATCAGACTTCGACCATGACTACATTTTATCGATATCTCTACCCGAGAAGGCTCTTACATCATCATTACATCTCCGCTGCAGTCTTGGTATCAAGACTATTCCAGAATGCATCAGACGTCTCTCGGGACTAATTAAGCTTGACATCAAAGAATGCAGAAGGCTCCAAGCACTTCCACGGCTTCCAGATTCCCTTCACTATATAGACGCAGAAGGTTGTCATTCTTTGAAGAGAATAGAATCCTCTTTTCAAAATCCCGAGATTTGCCTAAACTTTTTTGACTGCCACAACCTGGAACAAGAAGCTAGAAAGCTCATCCAGACATCAGCTTGCAAATATGCGATCTTACCAGGTGAAGAAGTGCCTGCACACTTCACTCATCGAGCCTGTTCAGGTTCCGTAAAGATCAATTTGACTCCAAGACCTTTCCCTTCATCCTTCAGATTCAAAGCTTGTATCTTGCTATCAAAGGTATATAATCATCCCTGGGATTCTAGTGATGATGAGGATGAGGACGACGATAATGAAGAAGGCCAGAATTCATGGACGGGCATGTCTTATTCCGTCAGAGGTAAACAGAATGGCCCCACAGTGGAAGGTGGACCAAACCAGATCCATATTCCAGCTCCATATAGGCCAGATCTATGTGAATATAGAGAGCATCTGTATATATTTGAAGATTCTTTCTCTCCAAACCAGGATTGTCCTGAAGCCGAAGAAGGCACTATCAACGAGCTTACTTTTGAGTTCAGAATCGATGATAAAACCTACAAGGTCAAAGGCTGCGGTGTACGAATTTTAAAGGCCCCTCATTGTATTCTTGACAGAAAAGAAACTGAAGACCAAGATGCAACTAATGAGAGTGCAGGTGGGGAGGATGAAGAAAATGAAGATGATGATGAAGAAGGTGAGGAAGATGATGAAGGCGATGAGGATGACGAAGGTGGTGATATTGATTATAATAAAGTTGTGGAGAATGATGGTGTGATACCAGCTTCTGATGGGAAGAAGGTGAAGAGGAAGAGATGTTGCTGGTTATACCTATGATTGGACCAGAAGCAGAGCCCGGTTCTTGCTCGTTTACAACCTGTTGATGATGCAGAGAAAATATTCTAAAATATCTTTATTGTTTAATCTATTATTTATTATTAGGATAATTACTTCTAGAGAAATTTACTCTATAATTTGAGAGTCTCCATTGTTTCCTTGTCGAAACACAATCTGAAACGGATTGGATGAGCTTAAAACTCCATTTGTGCCTAAAAGTAAACCTGGTGGTTTTCATAATCTACAGTTTCTCAAAAATCATAATCTGCAGTCACCACCTGCTGTTGATGAACATACCTCTCACATCACTGTTCAAAACAGAGTATAAACCATCCAAAACAAATCCAGATTGCGATTGCAAATAATCCACAGAATAAAGGTATATCAACCTTCTTCAACATACCATCCATATTTCTTACCGCACAAGTAAGAATGGGGTATATCCTGATTTGACAGAGGCTTTCAGGTTTGGTGTTATAGATCAAAAGCTGCCAAAAGGAGATTGGGATTGGTAGGAGGAGAGGAAGATGGTAAGGACAGGTAACTCTTTTGTTGAGGTCTGAAACTAGAAAAGAGTAACCTTCTGTTTCTCTGTTTTGTGTGTAGTTCTCGTTTTACTCTTTCTTGTATATCCATCATTGGCGGTTAACACAAATCTGTAAATATGTTAAGTCCTTTTCAGATTGATCGGATAAACCGGAGTTTACCATACAAAACAAAGACTGTTCCTCTGAACTTGCAAAGAAGTCGAGTACTAGTTTTTTTATATTAAACAAAGACTGAATACAAATCACTATTACATTCACGCGGTCGCCGGTCGCCCACTAGTCTTTTTTTTTTATGCATAAACAAAGACTGAACTTGCAAAGAAGTCAAGGCCTACCCACCTGTGTATCCTCTCTATTTACGTGTCTTTTCCTCTTTTGTGTCTTCTTCAGATCTGAAAGCTTAGTGATCCTCTTCTTTTTGCTGTTAACGATGATGGCTTCTTCTTCTTCTTCTTCATCTGTGGCTCGCAGTTGGTTGTATCACGTCTTCCTGAGCTTCCGTGGAGCAGACGTCCGCGAAGGCTTTCTTAGCCACGTTCGAAAAGAGCTCAAAAGTAAAGGAATCATAGTTTTCGTCGATGACGAGATCAAGCGAGGCCAATCTATCAGTCCAGAGCTTGTTAAAGCGATCAGACATTCAAGGACAGCGATTGTCTTGCTCTCCATTGACTACGCTTCTTCAAGCTGGTGCTTGGATGAGTTAGTGGAAATCATGAAGTGCAGAGAAGAGTATCAACAAACAGTGATGACCATTTTTTACAAAGTGAATCCAACTGATGTTAGGTATCAGACTGGAGTTTTCGGAAAAGCATTTGAGAAAACCTGTGTGGGAAAAACAGAAGTGGTGAAGCAGGCATGGACGCAAGCTTTGAAAGATGTCGCGGGTATAATTGGTTACCACTCTAGCAAATGGTTCGTTCACATTTTTTTTCTTACTTTTACTTCAATATTATGTTGTACATGGTGATGACTGTTTTAATGAATTTACTCGGTTGCTTCTGTTAGTGGAACTGAAGCTGATTTGATCAACAAAGTCGCCTCAGATGTCATGGCTGTGGTTGGTTTTACACCATCAAAAGACTTTGATGACTTTGTTGGCATAGAAGCTCGTGTCACGGAGATAAAATGGAAGTTGATCCTACAATCAGAACAAGTTAAGGTGATTGGGATATTTGGTCCTGCTGGGATTGGGAAGACGACCTCTGCTAGAGTTTTATACAATCATCTCTCTCTCCTGGTTTTCCATTCAGCACTTTTTTGGAGAATATTAGAGGTAGTTATGAGAAACCTTGTGGTAACGACTATCAGTTGAAGTTGCGTTTTCAGAAAAACATGTTATGTCAAATATTCAACAAAGGAGACATTGAGGTTCATCACTTAGGAAGGGCTCAAGAAATGCTGAGTGACAAAAAGGTGTTGGTTGTTCTTGATGAAGTGGATAACTGGTGGCAGCTAGAGGAAATGGCTAATCAGCGTGGATGGTTTGGTCCCGGAAGTATTATTATCATTACAACCGAAGATAGAAAACTTTTTGAGAAACTGGGGATCGATCACATCTACAAGATGAAATATCCAACTAGCGATGAGTCTCTGCAGATATTCTGCCATTATGCTTTCGGCCAAAACTCTCCAATTGATGGTTTTGAAAGGCTTGCTTGGGAAGTTAGTAGACTTTCTGGTGATCTTCCTCTAGGCCTGAGAGTTATGGGATCTTATCTACGAGGAAGTTCTCCAGACGAGTGGATAGAAGCACTACCATGGCTCAGGTATAACATTGACAGAGAAATTGAATCAACTCTAAGATTTAGCTACGACGCTTTGGGAGATAATGAAAGAACTCTTTTTCTGCATATAGCATGTTTCTTTGCTGGTTTCGAGGTTAATAGGTTCAAAAGGTGTTTTGAAAACAGTAGGTTGGAAGTCAACCATGGGCTTGAAGTCTTAGCTCAAAAATCTCTTATATCTATAGAGCGCGGACGCCTAAGAATGCATATATTACTGCAACAAATGGGTATAGAAATTGTCAAGAAACAGTTGATGGAGAATCCTGCGAAACCACATTTCTTGACGGACACCAAGGAGATTTCTGATGTGCTTGATGAAGATACTGTAAGTCTTTTTTCATTATACATTACAGCTGCAGTCATCTATTTCCTTTGTTTTAAAGCTGAGATTTTTTTTGTTCTTTGTGAATAATTTATTCTAGGCTACTAGAAATGTTCTAGGCATAAAGTTGAGCGAGAAAATCAAAATGAGTAAAAGGGCTTTCCATGGGATGGATAATCTCCAGTTTTTATACTTTAACTCTTACACCATACGCACACCCGAGGGCCTGGACTCTCTTCCGGACAAACTCATATTGCTACATTGGAGCAGCTGTCCATTGAGAGTTTGGCCTTCCAAGTTCTCTGGCAAGTTTCTTGTTGAACTATTCATGCGACGTAGCAAATTCGAGATGCTTTGGGAGGGAATCAAAGTAAAAATATTCAGCCTTTTTTCTTTTCTGTATTGTATTGCGCAATTAGTCATTTATCTAAACCTAATTATTTTTTCTTTGTATAGCCTCTCCCATGCCTCAAGATCATGGATTTGAGTTTCTCTGAGTATCTGAAAGAGATTCCAGATCTCTCAAAAGCAAGGAGACTCGAAGAATTACGTCTCCATCACTGCACAAGTTTGCTAGAGCTCACAAGCTCTATTGGCAATGCCTCTAAGCTTTATCGATTGGATATTAGTGGGTGCACAAAAATCAAAGACTTTCCAAATGTACCTGCAGACAGCATCCTAGAGCTGAATTTGTGCGATACAGGGATAAAGGAGGTTCCTCAATGGATTGCAAACCTAGTTCGTTTGCGTAGACTAATTATGCATGGATGCGAGCAGCTGATAACGATATCGCCAAACATTTCTATCATGGAGAACCTTGAGCTTGTTTCTCTGAGTAACTATGCTTACTTTCCATTTAATAATCATTGTAACGATAAACATGCAGAAGATCGCCTCGTAGATGTGTGTGATGAAGCATTTGAAGCAATAATCGAGTGGGGGCCTGACTTTAAGCGCAGTTGGAGATTACGATCAAACTTAGACGTAGACTACATTTTGCCGATATGCCTGCCAGAGAAGGCTCTTACATCTCCTATATCATTACGTCTCCGTAACAGCAGTGGTATTAAGATTATTCCAGATTGCATCAGACGTCTCTCTCGGGACTAATTAAGCTTGACGTCGGAGAATGCAGAGAGCTCGTGGCACTTCCAGCGCTTCCAGATTCCCTTATATCTTTAGATGCCCAGGGTTGTGAATCTTTGAAGAGAATAGACTCCTCCTGTTTCCAAAATCCAAAGATTTGTCTAAACTTTGCTAAGTGCTTCAACCTGGAACAAAAAGCGAGAAATCTCATCCAGACATCAGCTTGCAAATATGCGGTCTTACCGGGTGAAGAAGTGCCTGCACACTTCCCTCACCGAGTCAGTTCAGGTTCTGTAACGATCGATTTGACTCCTGGAACTCTTATTTCATCCTTCAGATTCAAAGCTTGTCTCTTGCTGTTAAAGGTATATAACCATCTCACGGATACCAATTATGATGATGATGACGAAGAGAGTGAGAATTCATTGACGGGCATGTCTTATTCCGTCAGGGGTAAACAGAATGGCCTTACAGTCGGAGGTGGATCAAACCAGCTCCATATGCCAGATCTATCTGGATATGAAGACCAACTGTATATATTTGAAGATTCTTTCTGTCTAAATCAGGATTGCCCTGAAGCCGAAGAAACCACTTTAAGCGAGCTTACTTTTGTGTTCAGAGTCCGTGATAAAACCTGCAAGGTCAAAGGCTGCGGTGTACAACTTTAAGAGACAAAAAATGGAAGTGCAGGTGGTGGTGATAATGATGATGATGATGATGGTGGTGAGGAAGATGAATAATGTAGACGTGATGAGGATGAAAAGACGAGAAGCAGGAAACGAATGAGGTTTAAGTTTTATTAGATTTTTCTGATTCCATGCAAATGTAATTTTCCAAGAAAATAAGTTCAGTCTCAAATATTTGATTCGGGTTAGAGAAACTGAAAGTTTCTTGCTCTCTGTACTCATCATCCCTGTAGTTTGTGTAAATTTGGGTAATGATGCTGTAACTAGATCTCTGTTCTTTCTCTCTTTCATGGTGATTCTATATTCACGTTAAAGATTCAAGCATTTTCTCCATCACCTCAATCTTGTAAGACTTCTATATCTTGTCTCTGATGATATCCCTGAGGATCACATCACTTGTGTCATAAACTGAAAAGTGCGTTGGGGATTCTCTGTGCTGCTAAGGAACTTGATTGTCCTGTGATCGTTACTGCTTGTATGAACTACTTGGAAGCTGTTCAATGGAAGGAAGGTGAAGAGGAAGAGATTTTTCCAGTTATACCGATGACTGGATCAGAAGCAGAGCCGGTTCTTGCCCGTCTCCAACCTGTTTAGATTTCTAACATCATTTTTTTTCAGATTGATCGAATAACCGAGATAAACTGGAGTTTAACAAACAAGACAGTCAGTTTTTAGCTCCCACTATGCACTGAATACAGATAATTGAAAAAGAAAACATAAGCAACAATCACTTCTTGTATGTGGGTTTTGGGAATGCTATAACTGCTGAAACGTTTTGAGTTCGTTTTTGTTTTTTTGACAGGATGATCAAGATGAGGCTTCATCTACAATCACCAATAATTTGTCAAATCACTGGTTTCGGAACTTGCTAATCATCTTCACCCCCTTTAAAAATCGACCAACGTTTTGTCATTTTCAACACATACATCATTGGTGAAGTGATGACCATGTTGGAGCAAGTGGTGAGTGATGTTACATCACATCGTGGAAAAGACCAAATTACATCACGTCGACAACACGTGGAGGACCGAAGCTACATCACGTTGAGAAGTTACATCACGAATTTAGTGGAGAAGTTAGTTCTAATGTAGTGGAGTTTGTTTCCTATATTTTTGCTAGTAGTTTATTGTATTCCCTAAAGGCTATATAAAGCCAACGTATTTTAATGAAGTAGACAAGTTTCAGATTCATTGTTACTTCAAATTGGTATCAGAGCAAAAGTTTTGAAGTTAAAAAGAAGCCGCAGCTTCGAAAAAGAGTGAGAGAGAGCATGGAGGACGAGAAGATGAAGTTGCCTCATTTTGATGGGCATTGGGACCATTGGAGTGAAGTCATGGAAAAAATTTTCCGTGCAAAGGGGTTATGGAGCATGATCAAGATTGGTTTTGAAGAGCCTTCAATCACCACAGTGTTGACTGAGGAGCAGAGGAGACAACTCGACAATGCCAAGACGAATGATCACAAGGTGAAGCATTACTTGTATCAAGCCATTGATAGGATTACGTTTGAGCAAATCCTAGACAAAAAGACTTCCAAAATCATTTGGGAATCGATGAAGATGAAGTTTGGAGGCAATGCTCGTGTGAAGAAGTCACTTCTTCAAAAGTTGAGAAGAGAGTTTGAAGTGTTAGAGATGAAAGAGTCAGAGAGCATTGATGAGTACTTTGCTCGAGTCATGACCATCACCAATCAGATGAGGAGTAATGGAGAGATGATGACGGACTCAAAGATAGTTGAAAAGATACTCAGGACCCTTACTGAGAGGTTCATGTACGTAGTGGTGTCAATCGAGGAGTCAAAGGATGTTGATGCGATCTCTGTCGATGAGTTGCAAAGCACACTAGCCGTTCATGAGCAGAAGTTCAAAAAGGTGGATCGAGGAGAAGAACAAGTGTTAAAGGTAACACATGGAGAAGAGTATGGAAACAGAGGAAGGCGGCCAAGTTGGAGAGGAAGGGGAAGAGGTCGAGGAAGAACCTCTTTTGACAAGAAGAATGTAGAGTGCTTCAAATGTCATCGGCTCGGTCACTTCCGAAACGAGTGTCCAAAGTGGGAAGAAGAAGCAAATTATGCTACCTTCGATGAACATGAAGACATGCTGTTGATGGCACACATCGAAGAAGATGAGGTTAAAGAGGAAGTGAACATCAACAAGGAGATGGTGTTGATGGCAAACACAGAGAATCAAGAAGAAGGGAGAAAGAATACATGGTTTTTGGATTCAGGATGTTCCAACCACATGACAGGTGACAAAAACGTGTTCTCAACCCTTGATCTTTCCTTCAAACATTCTGTCAAGCTCGGAAACAACAAAAAGATGGATGTTACGGGAAAGGGAAACATCAAACTGAAGGTGAATGACACGCCATACATGATCAGTGATGTGTATTATGTGCCAGAACTTAGAAACAATCTTCTAAGCCTCGGCCAGCTTCAAGAGAAAAAGCTAAGCATCATTATTAGAGAAGGTAGTTACAAGATCTATCACTATGACAAAGGGTTGATTGCGGAAAGCAGGATGAGCAGCAATAGGATGTTCACGTTGATTGATCAAACCAATGATGCGACAAGACACCAGCAGTGTCTCCAATTAACAGTCGATGACACATCAAAGCTTTGGCATGAACGGTATGGTCATCTTAGTCACAAAGGCATTAAGACGCTACAAAGCGGAGAC
>JABAYD010079476.1:0-11509 GCA_014822095.1 Diplotaxis tenuifolia | reverse complement strand
GGTTATATTGGTAAAATTGTCTTCTGTTTTTTTGTTTGGTCACAAAGGACTATACTGTAATTTCATACCCCTTTTAGGTTAGATTTGCATTTGATTCAAGTTTGGATCTAGTATTGAAGTTAAAACTAAGTTGTAGGTTAGTTTTGGCAAAAACCCCTTATTTTTATTTGGATTTGAAAAAATGGATATTTGTAACTCATACGAACCAAAGAAAATATTAAAATGCAATATCCAAAAGAAACGAAACAAATCTAAAATCTTAAAAATTTAAGAATGGATATTCGATCCATTATGTACATATGTATACAATATATTCATATATATATATATATATATAAGTTAGATAAATAGTATAAATGTTTTATTTATTTAATTTATTATATTAATTATTATAATTTTAAAAACTAAATAAATTTTTAGTCATGTAATAACCTATTATTATTTTCTATTATTTTAGATTTTTATTTATTAGAAAAGTTTTATTTTATTTTTATGGATCAAATCAAATATCCAATTAAAATCTAAAATTTACGAATAACTGGAACACCGAATATTCATATGATTACGGGACAAATCCATTCAGATAATTGATTATTCATACGAAATAAATCGAATTATAAATATCTTCAAAATTTAAGATATTTAATCCGTGCCCACTTCTACTTTAGTGAACACGAGACGGCGGCTTAAAATGTTCGAATAGTCACCACGCGAAGAAAAATCATCCTTTCATTTATGGCTTGTTGTTATATGGCTATGGTCGATTTTAATGCAAGCAGAGTCGTACCAAGGACCAACATGTCCCTCCAATTATTCAGCAACTGTGCTACCAAGAATCGTCAACGGTGCTATCAAGAATAGTTCAGAACATGAAATTATTCGTCAACTATTAACATTTCTTTTACAAAATAAGAAATATACGCATTTATGTCTTCTACAATTAACAAATACACCTATATGTTATGGTGTCTTAACAAAAATAATTGGATGATGGGATATAGTTGAAAAACGTTTTTAGGATTCAACTATAAATCAAAACTTCAATGATCTGATAAAAATATAACAATTACAGCAATTTACCATTTATATATTATCATATACCCTTCTCTAGTTTTGATCATGTTTTGTGTATATTGCATAAAATTCTCCAAAACAATTACAAAAACTAATACATGAGAATAAATTTATTTGATATAGTATTCTGATAAAAAAATCATGTTACTCATATAATATTCAAATTACTTAATTAATTTCCGATTCAAATACTTTTTATTAAAAAAAAAAATCTTCCACTATATTATAATAAAAGTAAAATTTCATAAACACGGTATCTATCTATAAATATTAAATGAATAAAATTAATACAGAACAGAACTGAACCTGATAAATTTTAATAAAAAATAAAATATAAACCAATGTAATATATTGATTTGATTATTTTCATGTTACAATATATTAGTTATAAAGTGAAATCACTTTTAAAAATGATAAAATATAAAATTTGATAATATTATATAATAAAAATAACAAAAATCACGTTTTAAAGTTATAAAACTTAAACAAATCGTATACATGTATATCTTACACATGTAATCTTAACATTTAGACCCAAAAAAAATCGTATACATGTACATGTGAAACATGAAATCTTAGTCACTAACTGAATTACGTTGAAGGTTCAATTTCTGGCGCGTTAGTTTTTTCATGAGGTTTACGCAGGTAGGGAGCACAATTATTAATTACTACTCTCTCTTGTGTCAACTAGTTATGTTGAGGCCCTGGTCCGCCTATTAAATTCGGTGCATAGTAGTGTTTCTGCATGTTTGTGGCTCAAAATCTACAAAATGAGTTGCTTCAAAGATTGGATAAGGTTTTAATTTAGTCAAGTCATTGATGGACATGGTAGATTTAAGGACTATAAACAATTACAATTTAGTAAAAGAGATATTTAAATCCTCTAGAAATTATTTGAGAATTGATTTTCCATATATCATCATCACATTGATTTAAAACATATGATTACATGATTTAATATAAACAATCTGTTTTTTATCTTATTATGAAATGTTCACTTTCATTAATAAAGTTTACAGTTTTCGTAAGATTTTTAAACTACAAGAATAACTTATGTATATTATCATTAGTAAAAAAAATTAATTAATAACATAACTATAAATATAAAAGAAAAGAAAAGTTTCACCCCAATTTTAGAATTTAAAAAAAAAATTGTAGATAGTTACACTTTTATTATAAATAATTATATTTTGAGTTGTATCTTAATTCGATGTAAAACTAACTATGTTTTCACATTATTAATTTTCTCTTGTATAATCGCTATACAATTTGTGCCAATTTTATTTGATTCACTGAATTAATTATTAAATTAGTTTATAACTTGAATGTATTTTAACTAAAATCAATTCATAAATAAATTTAATTTGTGATAAAATTTATTAAATCTAAACCGGCTAAGACCATCTCCAATGGGGTATCTACCCATTGGAGTTCTAAAAGTCATATATATGTGTATGTATGTATTATATATGTATATGTAGATGTAGGGTGTATTTTTAGAACTTTTGAGCAAAGATTCTATACTATTTATGGACCATACATCTACATACACATATATAATACATACATACACATATATACGACTTTTAAAACTCAAATGGGTAGATACCCCATTGGAGATGGTCTAAGAGGCCACCTGGTGCCACAAATATAATTTAAAATTTATTAAATCAGATATGAAATAAATTACAAATAATTAACTTAACTTTTTCATTCTGATAAAGCTAATTTTTTTAAAAAAAATTATAAAACATATATTAATTTAAAATTTAATAAATAGTTATAATGTTTAAAAATTATTATCACCGCGGATGGCGTAAAAAGACCTTCTAGATGGCAGAAAAAAAAGTTGATAAGCCCAGAGATGTAAAATAGGTTTTCAAGTTAAACTTATTTATTATTTTTACTTTAATTACGAAAAATATGAAACGTAATTCTACCAATTATATAATTCATGAAAAGAAAATAAAAATCGAACCAACTGCAAGTGACAGATGCACACAAATCTTAATATTATGATTTATTATTATATCGTTTACATTTTTCTCGACTTCACCATTTATGTGGAGTTGGAATTAGCTCAAGAGGAACTTTCTTGGCGATGACAAAAGCTCCAGCTTCTTCCATGTCAATGTCTTCAATGGTCATTCCATCAGGCAAACTCCAATCAAAGAAGTAGAGAACGTTAAGTAAACCTAATTCAACAATAGTTATCCCCGTGGCCATCCCTGGACAAATCCTGCGACCAGCACCAAATGGTAACAACTCGTAATGTTGACCCTTATATTCCACAGGGCTATCGATAAATCTCTCGGGGATGAAATCATTAGGGTTTTCCCAACAGTTGGGATCACGCCCTATTGCGTAAGTGTTGATCTCAATCATTGTGTTTTTGGGAATGTTATAGCCTTGTATCTTGATATCGGACATGGTCTCTCTTGGGAGTAAGAGAGGAGCTGGTGGGTGTAATCTAAATGTTTCTTGAATCACAAGTTTCAAGTAGTGAACTTTCTCTAGATCTTGTTCAGTGATTTTTTCTTTGTTTTCACCAAGAGTTTCACGGATCTCTTGTTGGAGTTTCTTCATCACTTTAGGATGTCTGGTTAGCTCAGTCATCGCCCATATCATGGTGATGGCTCCTGCGTTCACTCCTGCTAAAAACACATCCTGATCATAAAACAAACATATATTTAGTTAATTATCATTTTAAAATATACATATATTAAGGCATCTCGGTTTAGAGTTTCTAACCGTCACTATCTCATCAAAAAAGTATTAATATGTTATTAGTTAAATATCAGAGAAATTCATGGTGAGAGAGAATCCGTAGAATGTTTTAAGTTATCTAAAAACAAATAAAAGAAAAGTGAAATATTGTTTTTACTCACCGACATAACTCCTTTTAGATGATCATAGGTGACTTTAAAAGAACCGATTTTGCTTTCTTTATTAATCATATCCAACATGACACTAATGATGTCTGAATGATCTTCAGGTTGTCCGGGCTTCAAATGATCATCGATCACATGTTGAAAGAAGTTACTAAGTCTAGCAAAGGCTTTGTGCAACTCCGAGTGTTGGCCAGAGATCCGGTCTATAACCCACCCAAGACCCGCGGGGAAGAAGTCAATGAACGCGAATGAGCCAAGATTGGTCTCAGACTCAAGCACAAGCTCTTCAACTTTGTCCATGTCGACAAAATCACACTCGTGGAAGTTCTGTCCAAAAGCGAGTCTACATATGATAGCCGCGGTAAGAGAGAAGAGAGCTTTTCTCAAATCCACCAAAGTTTGTGTCTCAGCAGATTTCGAGAGTTTCTTGACGAGCAATTCACTCTCTTCTTCTCTAATATACCTAAATGCTTTTAGTTTCTTTGAGCTAAAGAGCTCGAGCATCGCAAGCTTCCTCATCTCTCTCCAATCATCACCGTATTGAGCAAAACCAATGTCCTTGTAGTTGTAAGAGAACAACTTGGTTGCAGATAGGTTTGGTCGAGTACAAGTCTCGAGGTCATGAGTCTTGAGAACTTCTTCAGCTGCTTCTCTTGTTGAAAAGACAACTACGGGCACTACGCCGAATCGAAGAAACATCACGGGTCCATAATCTTGAGAGAGTTTATGGAAAGATCTGTGGAGAGACTTCCCAAGTTGATGCAAGTTTCCTATTAGGGGAAGACCTATAGGTCCTGGAGGAAGCTTCTCTTTAGAAGGTGAGAGCTGCTTCAAGAAGACTAGAAGAAGAGGTAATAAGAGTAAGATGAAATAGAAAAAGATCGGCATTTCTTGATTTGTTCTTTTTTTTGTTTGTAGGTTCTCGTTTATGTCTTGGAGTGCAGAGCAATGAGTTGTAGACGATGCGTAATAAATAGACAACAAGTATCGCTAGTAGTAAAGTTTGGACTAAGTCAATGTTTTGTAGGAGTATTTATTAGATTGGAGAAGTTGAATAATGTCAACTCACTCTAAGGCACGTGGTTGATTGGAATGATCCTCAATGTTTTCTTTTTTCACTATGAATAATTCCAAATTCCCCTGACGTGTCCTAATAGCGATTTAAGGATGAAGAACCACTCCGTTGAATCAAGTGGCTGGCCAGTTAAATTGAATGGACCCATAAATAATAGCCATTTCTAGAAAAAAATACATTTGATGAAATTTCAAATTAATTGATCAAAGAATACATATATTTATATCTTATAGTTTGAATGATTATGAATATAAATCAAGATAATCTTGGAATCGTTTATGATTCTTAAAGTTTGTTTTTGTTAAGTGTTTTTCTTTTTTTTTTGTGTTCAAAAAAATAAAGTGTTTTTCTTTAATGTAGGGTTTTCTTTAGCAAAAGTCTTTATTTTTAAGAATAAGTCACAGATTGTGTGGCAGTTCCTAAACTGCGTCAGCTAGGTTACTTGCCTTAGTTTACTTGTCCAAAATTTTAAAGGATGATTGATCAGCGAGAGAAGTATAACATTAATTTTAATGCATTAGTATGTCAGATTTAGTTTCCTGGTTCGTAACACTAATTGAAAAGTTGTGATGTTAGTACGTTAGGTTTTCTTCAGAAAAAGTCTTTATGCCGGTTCTACTAGGGTGCTAACATTATAATAAATGCATGTAATACTCAACTATATATAAATACTTATGATATTTACGTAGATGTATTTTGTGTAAAAGTTTGTTTGATCTATAGAACTTTTCAGAGGATTGCATATAAATTCAAACATTTGACCATCAATATAATCTCTCTAAGGTTGGAAACAAAATGGAAATTCCAATTAGTGTGTCTAGCGTGATGCGTGAGTGGCTTTCTACTTTCAAAAACATAAATCTAATAGCCTAAAAGTTTTCTTTAAATAAAATTAAATACTTATGTCATTAGATGGTTTATTTTGGTCATCAATCTATGAGAACTTTATACATATAGAATCCGGACCTCGAGCAACGTGAAATATAAGGATTGGTGACATGTTATGATGTTAATGATGATTTTTAATGAGAAAGTGAGGATAACATATGCGTAGGAAAACTTGTGGTGGTACATTAACCTAACCGAAAATTATCTTCATTTCTGGTACTTAAGCCAAGTGAGTGGTGGTTATAATACATTTGTTACATACTCTATCTTTCCAATGTAATTCCACATCAAACTGATTGCATAGCATGAATAAGCCGGATGCAATCCGCCTCTAGACTGATTCCCTTTACGGTAGCATATATAGTGTCAACCTCTGAAATTAGGGGGCATCAAAGTTAAACTCCGTCTTCTTTAAGTTGTTTAAGCTAATGCATTAGCTTATATCTCCGTCTTTTTTTAGATACAGTCAGATATATATATATATATATATATATATATATATATATATTATCAAATTTTAAATAGTTTTCTAATTTATTAACACTTTTCATGTAATTAGTATTATAATTGCTTGATATTACATCAAAGTATTCCTGGTAAAAGAGTAATACTAACTCAAAAATTCATTTTTGTTGTTGTTCAGCACTATTTCATAATTTCTAACTTTCTTTTTATACTATATTCAAGGTTCAACTAAATAACAATATCTATATCTACCGTACGTGTGTATATGTAAATATTGACCATGTGTATCAAATTATCTGTGGTCTAGATAATCTTTTAGGATTTCTGAAACATATGGACACAATTTATTTTTTAAATAACTATTTAATTAAAAGTAGTTCTAGCAACCATTATTAAGATTCTACCTAGAAGTTAAAGGTCTTCTAGGAAGACAGTTTTCCTTTTTTTTTAAGTTTACAAATATGAATTTCTACAAACAGTATTATTTGAATGATGGAATGCTAAGTTTGGACCTAATCACGTGTTTATACGTCTATATTTGTCTCCCTTTTTTTACATCAAACGGCTGATGTATATTTGTCTTTTAAAGGTGATAGGTGGCTACGATAAAAAAAAAACAAATACTGGTCTTTTACGGAGTACAAAAATACTACAAAGTAATATGCAAGCGGTGGACGTGTAATATGACTGTTGGTAAGCCCCTTGATGGCTTTAATCAACTTTAAGTTTTAGACTAAATATTTCCTCAGTTTCATATTGAGTGTCGTTTTATAAAAAAAAATTTGTTACAAAATAAATATCATTTTTATTTTTAATGTAAATTTATTAACTTTATTCTGTAATTTATTTTCTATTAGTTAATATATAATTAGATTTATAGGTAATTATGTTTTTATATGAAATTAAATTTTTACTTAAGCCGTGTGTACTTAAGCTGGGAAGTATAAGTTAATTTTCACATGTCCTTTTGTTATTTTCTAACGAATTATCCAATAATACAATTTCTTCAAAGTTAGTTTCCTCTAACTATCCGAGTCATTAAATACAGATAACGCCTAACTGACCCTTTAGTATATTGAAAAGAAAAAAAAGATCTCAATTCGCATTATTTTAGAAACTAGTAATCTCAATTCGATATATCAGTGACAAGATGTTAAAAGTAGTGAAACGAAATCTAAAGGCGGTTCAAAGTAAAATTGTAATACGTTAATTCATCAATTCAACAAAACGGGTTTTGCGATGAATTCCGGTTTAAGACTTTGGCCGCCGGACAGGCGGACACTGAAAATTTAAATTAATTGTCGCAGACAATATGCGTCTTCATGGACCACATAAGTTGCCAGCTTCCTTTTATTATGACACTTTTTTAATCTAGTGAAAAATCTTTGACTTGGTCAACGTAAACACCATGCACGTATGGAAGTGCCTATATAATATATAGTCCTAAGTACATCCTCGATGGTGTTTTTAACATAAATCTTTAGAAATAATGTTTTTTTTTAATTAATGACTTCCGTTAGGGATGGTCTAATAACACAGGGTAACTTAAGAACATTCTTCGGTAAGAACACAAATCAAGTTAACAACAACAGGCAAAAAAATATCAAATCAAGAATGTATAGTTTTCTCTATTTCCTTTTGTTATTACCTCTCTTTATTGTTTTTTTTTCAAAAGGCTCTGAAGCACTAAGGGGAAACTCCCCCTGAGACCTATAAGGCTATAGGCCTTATCATCATCATAAACTTGCAGCAACTTGGAAATCTCTTCATAGGTCATTTCATAAATTCTCTCAAAAGTATGATCCGTGTGGTTGTGTTTTCCACAAAAGATGCAGCTGAAGAAGTTCTCAAGACTCATGATCTCGAGACTTGTACCCGACCAAGTTGTTCTCCTACAACTACAAAGACATTGACTTTGCTCAGTACAGTGATGAGTGGAGAGAGATGAGGAACTTGTGCTCGATTCAGAAACCAATCTTGACTCATTCGCGTTCATTGACTTCTTCTTGGCAGGTCTTGGGTGGGTTATAGACCAGATTCTGGCCAGCACTCCGAGTTGCACAAAGCTTTTGCTAGACTTAGAGCATCTCCAACCCATAGCTATTTTTCACTTCTATAATAGCATTTATAGGCGAAATTAATTGCTCCAAATCACTTCTATTTATCCTTCTGTAATAGAGATCTCTATTTATAGAGGAAGAAATAGCATTTTCCTATTTTTTTACTCCATATTTGTAAATTACTATTTTAGAGAAATACATTAGAGTATATCCTACTTTTATTATAGAGTTTCTTTATTTTACAACTAAAAATAGCAAAATACTTTGGAGATGGTCTTAGTAACTTCTTTCAATATAGTGATCTATGATCATTTGAAGCCTGAGCAACCTGAAGATCATTCAGACATCATTAGTGTCATGTTGGATATGATTAATAAAGAAAGCGAAATCGGTTCTCTTAAAGTCACCTATGATAAAAGGAGTTATGTCGGTAAGTAAAAACAATCTTTCATTTATTTTTTAATTTATTTTTATAGATGCATTACAATCTTTCAAGACTTATATATAATTTGAAATGATAATTAACTAGAGTATATGCTTGTTTTTATGATCAGGATGTGTTTTTAGCATGAGTGAATGCAGGAGCAATCACCATGATATGGGCGATGACAGAGCTAACAAGACATCCAAAAGTGATGAAGAGACTTCAAGAAGAGATCCGAGTAACCCATGGTGACAACAAAGAAAAAATACTTACCAAGATCTAGAGAAAGTTCACTACCTGAAACTTGTGATCCAAGAAACATTTAGATCACACCCACCAGCTCCTCTCTTACTTCCACGAGAGACCATGTCTGATATCGAGGTACAAGACTATAACATTCCCAAAAACACAATGATCGAGATCAACACTTACGCAATAGGGCGTGATCCCAATTGTTGGACAAACCCTAACGAGTTTATCCCCGAGAGGTTTATTGATAACCCTATAGAATACAAGGGTAGTCATCATTTCGAATTGTTTCCATTTGGTGGAGGCCGTATTCCAGGGATGGCCATGGGGTTGACCATCGTGGAGCTTGGCCTCCTTAATGTTCTCTACTTCTTTGATGGAGTTTGCCTGATGGAATGGTACCATTGAAGACATTGACATGTCAAAAGCTGGAGATTTCGTCATCGCCATGAAAGCTCTTCTTGAGCTGGTGCCAGTTCTTCATTACTGATGGCTGCTGCTTTGAAAAGACTATTGTATCTTTTCATCGCTTTTGTTTGTTCTTTTTACTTCCATGATTCTTTTGTTTGTTTATTGTTCGAACCAGATTTGTTGTATACAGTAAAGTTATTGTAAGGCCTTTAGGATCATATAACCAATCTATATCGTTGTAATGTTGATGCAGATTGTAGACCTAGCTAACCTGTTTTAAAAATCATTTTAGCTCGAGTTAATCAGTCATTACAAGTTAAATATTATAAACACAAGAATTAGCCTAACATTACACGTTATCCTATTTTGTTGGCCTGGAATTCGGTAATATCTGGCCCAGTCCAATGACGTTTTTTGGTTTGTCAACTACGTTAGTACTACGTGTTTTCCTACATTGTGCAGAAAATAAAATTTTAAAATTTAAATTTTATTTAAATTTTTGTTGGTAACTTTTTTATTTTATTATTCTGCATTTTTATTTTAAGTTTTAATTTAATAATCTAATTAAAACTTTAAGATGAAATAAAGATTTTTGTATTTATATTTTAACAATATATATCTCTATATATATATCTATATATATATATTTAAAATTGTGATTTTGTAAAGAATTATTATTTATTTTTTTTGGTTAAAATATAGTAAGGCAAACTCTTCAAAATTAAGATTTATTTTGGGTATATAATTATCAAAACATAAAATTAAATAATATTTTAAAAATTTACAGATATTAAAAATTATGATATTACGATTAGAAAACTATTTCTTTTTTAAATTGCATTAAATTTTGGAAAAAGAATATTAATAAATATATATAATTGTTAAAATAGAATTTCGAAAATTATAAATTATTATTATTTTTATAATTACTATTATATAATTTATTGTTATATTAGTGATAATCTATAGTTATTACCATATTATTAAAAATTAACAAAAAACAAAATTTAACATTAAATGTACTGTTTATGTCACAATTAACTTCAATCTATGTCATCTTATTATTATGTCAAGTTATTTATTCTGAAAATCAATGTGGTGAATACATAGGAAAAAATCATTGGGAACATCAATTTCATGGTTCAAATATTTAGGATACCAATCAATATTATAAATTTAGCTACGACCGCCACGACCTATATTCATGCGTCCTCGTACCATAGACTATATAGTCTATTGCATTTCCTGAACTTTTAGTGTGGGTTTAATTGATCGACCTCCTCGAGTTCATTGAGAAGGATCTATATCGACCATTCGAGAGCAAGCGATGATGCTCATCTAAACAAGCATGAAAGCGACCAATAAATTTTGCATTTTGTTACTGGCAAAATTCTAGGATTTGAGGTAGTTCTTTGTGATACATTCTTTGTCCAGTTATTGCTTTAAATTTGCCTCACCTTTCAAAACGCTATATAAACGAATTGAAGAGATAATCGTAATCTAAAAAATATGAATTAGAACAAACCCTAATCAAACATGTGGGCCATCTTTCATAATGTTGGCAGATCATATCATCTTTTGAAAATCGTTCTCCAGTTTTCTTCCGATCGTTTTCATAGCTTTTGAATTTACCTGGTTTAGTTTTAGTCTTGTTATATTAGTCTCTGTTTGTTTTTGTCTTTTCGACACAAATACAGTTTTCAGTTTAGTAGTCTAAGAGGAAACAAAAGTTTGTGTTGAGATTATAGTTCAACTATGTGCTTTAATAGAACTCAAAGATCAATCGTATAACAAACACACCTCTTGCTTTTATTAACCTCTCAAGAACACAATATATAGATCACAAGTATTCTTTATGTAAAGCCTTAACTTGATCTCTTTATCTCTCAATGTTCTCTCTATATCGAATGAATCTAAAAGCTATGACTACAACCCTTTCACTACAAGAAAACAGCGCTATTGTGAGGGAAAA
>JABAYD010079384.1:0-10324 GCA_014822095.1 Diplotaxis tenuifolia | reverse complement strand
CTATAGGATATAAAAGTCAGCTAGCTTACAGATGTTTGACTTAGTCACTCCCTTGTATCAGCATTCAGATTCTTTTTTTTTTTTTTTAAATTCACCCAAAGCTCACATTGAAGACAATTTATAATTTGTGTTATATGTAGCTGAGGTTGTGGCTGGATCAGCAGCTTGGTTAGGACGTGGCCTTTCCTGTGTTTGTGCTCAGGGTAGTCATGGCGACTCCCGTCCTTCTTTTGATCTTACACCTGCTCAGGTTCATCATTTTCCCTCAATTCATTCAAGTTGACTTCTGGTTAGTCTGTACTCAATTAGCTCATAACTTGCAGGAGGAGTGCCTGCAGAATTTGCAGAGCCGTATCGATGTAGCTTATGACAGCTCAATTCCTCAGCATCAGGTACGTTTTCCTTAAGGGTTGTGTGTTGTAAGGACCGCTTAAAACGAATTTATGCCATCAAGTAAATGGCGGATGTCTCAGCGTTTACCAGAGCTTCAGATCTGTTTTTGCTGCATGCAACCTTCAGTAAATCAGAATGGTACCTGCGTGTTACATAAATAATGCTTGCTACTTCATATGCGTGTAGGAAGCTCTGAAGGGTCTGTGGAAACTTGCCTTTCCCGAAGAAGAGCTACACGGAATTGTATCTGAGCAGTGGAAAGAAATGGGTTGGCAGGGAAAAGATCCATCAACAGATTTTAGGTTATCTCTTCTTCTCATCTCATTGTCATTATCTTTAAATTTTTCAACTTCACTTGACTCACAATGGAGCATCTGGCAGGGGTGGTGGTTTCATATCTCTTGAAAACTTGCTCTACTTCGCTAAGAATTTCCCGGTACGCTTTTGTTAAAGAGTTTGCAAATGATTCTCAAAACTCTGTCTTTTCTGTTCATAGTTGCAGTGACTCTGTATCAGTACATGTTTTTATAGTATGATTTTTCTGCCAGGCAATGCCATTTAACTTCAAAGTCATTCAATTTATGATACCACTTGTATGTGTCCTGCAGAAATCCTTCCAAGAACTTCTGCGGAAACAGGTTGGAGATCGTTCTGTGTGGGAATACCCGTTTGCCGTTGCTGGCATCAATATTACGTTCATGCTTATCCAGATGCTTGGCCTTGAATCAGGTACATCAGCATCACTTAGTTATCATAGATATTCCGTTTTGAGAGGGCATTCTCGAGGCAACTAGCTAAAATAGCTCAGGTTCAGTAACAGTATCCTAGTTGTGCATACTGACAACAAAATTCCCTTGAATTTTGCAGTGAAACCACAAAGTATTGTTGGCGAAACATTTTTGAGATTCCTTTCGGGTAATTACCAGACTCTGCTGATTAAAAATGCCATTATCAGTCACACAAGTTAGATTACTAAGCGTGTGTATCCTTCGATTTGTGTTTGTTTGCAGTGAATGAATCTGCGTTTGACCTCCTCTATTGTATTGCCTTCAAGCTAATGGATCAGCAATGGCTCTCCATTCGTGCTTCATACATGGAATTTAACGTAAGCACCTTCTGTAACCTTGGCTAATATCACTATAAGATTTTGATGAAATCTTGGCCTCAGCATTATAAGTTCACCAAATGATTGTGTGAATATGTGGATTAAAAAACACAGACGGTAATGAAATCAACCAGGCGGCAATTGGAGAGAGAGATAATCATTGAAGACATAACAGGCATTGAAGATATGCCATCATACAGCCTTCTCAGTCAATAAATACTGCAAACTGCTTTCGGAAGACTGCTTTGTAAGTAGAAAGGTCTAACACCTCAAGAAACTCTACATCAAGAAGCCTAAAACAACGACAGAGCAAACAAGCAAAAAAAGTAGACGAATACAAAGGTCTCTCTATCCATTTATCTTGATGGTTCCATGAAAGTTGGGACATTGGTTGTTATTTCTTAGAAACAGAAGTTCAGGTTTTGTTTCGTGTGGAATTAGTTTCTCTAACTTGTGGTTTACTTTCTTTGAACCGGGTCAGGAGGGAAGAATGATTTACTTCTTATTTCATCTAGCATCACTTCATGTGTATATATATTTTTTAATTATCACAATCACACTCAAATGCTTCATATACATATGCATTCCGTGACTCAAAAACAATACTCCCTCCGTTTTAATAACTATCATGTTTTAGAAAATGTTGTTGTTTCACAATATTAGATGTATCAGATATTAAATTTATATGACATCTAAATCATTAAAAAATATGGAACGTGATTGTAGCACCACAAACCATGACCAATTAAAATAAAAATAAGAACAAGGAAAACAATGGATGTTTAAACACAAATCCCATCATCCCCATCCCTATATATTAAAAATGTTTCTCTTTTTTAAGAAATATGTTCACGCTACAATGGACATGTGTCAGTCTTACAATAAATCTGAGAATGAACATTCACACTCTACATAAATGCATTCAGACTCTACATAAATGCATTCACACTCTACATAAACGTTTTTCACACTCTACATAAATGCATTCACACTACATATTTTATGTTTTATTTTTTTTAATATAAAACTCACATTTAAGGTTTAAAAAATAAAAAATTTAAAATTTAATTGTACAATATGATATTAAGACATGATAAAAAAATAATTTAAAACCAACATATACCCAAATTAGGGATGTTCAATATGCTAAAACCGGACAGTAGCGAACCAAACAGAAATAGATAATATGATTTTGTTTTGATATATACCGTACAAACCGAATGGATATGATTTTATAAAGATCATATAATTTGGATATTGTTTCGTTGATAACCGATTAAACTGAAGAAAACCGATCAAAAGTAAAAAATGTAAATATCATATATATTTATAACAACGCATGAATGTCTATTTGTTATATAAATTGAACTATAATTATAATTTGTAAATCACTTAAATCACTTAATATAATTAAGAAACAATTCATTCACACTGAGGTTTCATATTTTCTTAGTTTTCTTTTTTGATCTTTTTGTTTTATTTTAACATGGACAACAATTAGTTGAAATTCTTTACAACTTTTCTTTTATTTTTAAACAAACAGAATTGTGTTCAATAAAATATATATTAATTTTATTAACACTAAATATGGAAGAATAGAAAAACTTTTATTTCGTGCTTCTATTTTATTTTCTTATTTTTATTTTCAAAATTTAGATCTTTGATATTAATTCTAGATTTGATTATTTTATTAGATGATACAAGAATTTTTATTTTTTATTATTTTATTTAAATATATAATATTTTTTAATAAATGACTTTTTGAAACATGACTCTTAAATTCGTATAACATATAATATGATCTCAAACTAAATAATTATGTTTTTTTTGGTATAAAACCGAATAAACTGAAAACCGGCGGTATATAAACCGAATCGAACCGAAGTAAATATATAGTTAGAATAGTAGTGATGTTTTACTAACCGAAATACCGAACCGAGCCGAACCAAAACCAACACGATATCCGGATTGAGCACCCCTAATCCAAATGAAACCGAACTATTGTTTCAATCTCCAAAGCATAATAAAAATAACAACTTCATCCCGCGCATGGCGCGAGTTTTATCTGTGTATTAAAAAAGAAGCATTAGCTTTAATTGATTCACACTAAATTTGCCACGTGTCGTCTTTATACAGCTCTTCAATTTTTTTATTTCCATTTTTTCTTAAAAGTTAAATAAAACGTAAGCTCCTTGTAGTAAAAAATAACAACGTAAATTGCTTAAACATTTTAAGGATCTAGATACGTAATTTGTATATACCGCTTTTGTGTGCAAGAGTTATCAACGATTATGTGGAAGAAACTCCATCTCCGTCCATGATTTTCCCGACAAGAAAATTTAGATTGCTTAGCTGATGACGATCGTACAATGTCTTGGAAGGAGTTTACGTGTTCTTAACTTCTAAGTGATTTGATAGGAAAGAAGAGATAGCATGAAAGCTTCTTAAAAATTGTCTTGACGAAGCTCCCATCAACGAGAACTCGGGATTGCATTTGAAGTGACAAGCTTTCATGAAGAATATTTATGACAAAAAAGCTTCTTCACCGAGCTCTCACATGATTGCCTTCGAAAGTGACAAGCTTTTCATGGAGCTTGACCCGTGGGACGATAGTACAACGTCTCGGGATGAGTTGAAGTTTTTTTTTAACTTATAAGAAAATCAATACGAAAAAAAGATATAGCATGAAAGTTTCTTCTCCAGATTTTTTTTTTTACAGAGCTCTTATCAACTCCCAATAAGAAGCAATACACAGAAGCCATAGCTTGAACTTCATAGAAGATCTACCTTAGAGAAGCATGAACTCGCAGAACTTGCTTCACGATCTTCAGGGATATAAGACGTTTGTATGACCATGAAGCGAAACTTGCAGAACGAGCTTCCTCTCTTTTCACGGAGAAACAAGACGGAGAAGACATGATAAAATTTGTAAACGTACAAGTCATAACATAACTTTCTGGAGGAGAATCTATTTGTTTCTTTGTGAAACGGGCAATGCATGAAATGTTTTACATTTGATCAGTACTATAAACAGCTCTTTTTATTTGATTATCACACATAAACATACCCTTCGCAAACCTTTGATGTATTTGTGGCCTCGCTGGCCTTACCCAAATGATAGACGGTATTTGAAACATGACACGCAGTCTATGTGTTTCTTATTGAAAACATGCTCTTTTTTTGTGAAAAGGTGAAAAATATGCTCTGTAAAAAAATATTTAATTTTTGCAAAACACTCTTAACAAATCTGTTATTCCATTATTAAACAAAAACATATCCTTCACAAACCTTTGATGTTGCCGTTAGCGCTCTTGCCTTGCCAAAGCGATGGACAATATTTCATACAAGACACATAATGTTCAATTTGGAAACTCTGCTATTGTTCTGGGCGAGAGTTCACATGTTTTTAAAAAATGTTTATGTGTATTTAGGAAGGATGCAAACAACTCATTTTTTTTTATTATCATCTGAAACATACCATTAACAAACCTCTCTATATTAGTGAGCTCTTTGGCCATGACATCGACGGTTTCTCAGACATACATGCTCAAGGCTACGTTGGAAACCTTTGCTACTGCTGTGGAGGACAAGCCAACCTCTTTGCATTATGTTTTATATAAAAATGTAGCTAGATGAACATTCGGCTCACATGAATTCATTATGTGCCAGCATTCATCTAAAACAACTATGTTTGGTATCAACTACAATATTAGCTAGATCAAGTTTGGTCTACAGCAACTACTTCTGCATTGCTACATGCTTTCATTTAGTTTGAAAATCTCTGCGATTATTCTAGAGGACAGTCTAAACTCTTGATATATTCGCTCAAATAGTCAGTGAATTCTTTTTCACTCAAGGGAGAATCATTTTGCGTCAATATTTGTTTACAAAAACTACTTTTAAAAATTGTATTAGCCTTACAACATTAGCTAGATCAAAGGTGTGTCAGTTCAGAGAGTTCCATATCATAGCAAACTGCAAAGTAATGGTCTGTTAAAACCATTGGTACATTTATTTGATACATAATGAACCGTTGAACATTAAGCATGCTTTAGTGTATATAGTTTTTATTGTTACTCTAATGATCTAACCGAACCAAGTTCGACGAAATTAAGCATAAACCATATTTTCAAATTAACAAACATTCAATTAAGTATTTCAAATATATATGATATTTTATACTTACTTGGAGAATAAGAGTAAAGATTCAAAAGGTCCATTTAAACGTATAACATATATTTATTGTTGTTTCCTACTTTCCTTTATCAAAAGTGGAAATAATATTTAATACACATATATTTTCATTCATGCGTTTTTACGTAAGCCAAATATTAAATTACAGAAAACCCGTCTAAAGGCTACAATATATATATTCGACATCTTTTATTTCTTGTGCCACTGAGGTTATTAAATCTTATATTAAAATCTAAATAATATGGACGATTCTACTAATAACTATTGATATCTAACTCATAAATGTATAATGACCTAATTACTCACTATATATATACATGCTAGAGGTTATAATCATTGCTCCAAGCTAAACAAACTTCATTCCTTCAAAAGTAACATAAGGATTCTCAACGGGCTCTTTTAGCTCTATTTCTGATTTAATATCTTTTAAATCTATATGGAAAATCAAGATGTACACTAACGTGAGTTTTGAATATAAATTATTGACTATTATACAATGTTTATATTTTTATTCTGTTGAAAATCTACTAGCGTTAGTTCTTTTTTTATTATTGAAACACTTTTTTCTTGAAACACTACTAACGTTAGTTCAGTATACATACATAGAGTGAAGATTCGCAACACTGAAAAAAGGATTTGGTCAATTAGTTTGAACCATTCTTTCCCCAAGGGGTTTCATAGATTTTCATCAATTCTCACTGAATAACTCATGTGGTTCATACAGAACAACGATAATACAAGATTGGATTCTTTCAGCCACATGTATGAGGATTTGCCCATATCAATAATTGGTTTCAACCAGTAAATTACCAAGACATTCTTGATGTCACTAAATCCGAACTGTTTGTTGGTAAGTATTGTGTTTTGCTAATAATAGAGTTAATATTCAGTAGCTAACATTGTGTTTATTTCGTACTATTATGTTCTGTTCATATTCAGTAGCTAAGATGGAGTTTATTATATTCTTTTACAAATATAATTGGACGTAGAGTTTCCCAATCGAAGTTATTTAATGAACGGAAATGACAAACAAAATGTCATTGGGATTTTGTAGTGCAAGGTAAGGTTCTTTTTTTAAGCCCCACTTAATTTAACTTAGAAACATGTAATCCTAAAAACAAAAATACATAATTTTGATAACATAAACATAGTTAACACATTTATTTTTAGAAAATTAAGTGACATTAGCAATGTGTATTTGTTCATCAAATGTCCATCAATTTAATCAAACTAAATGTACCATAAAACCGTAATTGCATAAAACAAAACTATACTCTACATAATCCGAAAACATAAACATGATTATAAAGTAATTCATTCCGTGTATAAAGTATTTATAACGCGCGGGTTATCACCTAGTAATTTATTACACCGAAGAGCAGGTAATGATCTAGTCAATACAAGTTTTAAGAATTCAGACCAAACAAATATTGAGAAAACAAGATCTATCCCCATTCTGTAATATAGTTCATGCATGACACTGTACATCATGACTCCTTTAGACTTGACAATCCCGGAGATGAAGCGGCTGCAAGGACGTCGATGGCGATTTTCATGCCACTGAGGCAGGCAGCATGAGGAGTAGTGCAAATGATGTATTTCATTCCAGGTGTTGTAGGAATGATCTTAGTCTTTCCGCCAGAGTCGTTCTGCATTGCTCTAGTATCTTCGCAGCTATCGTAGCCAGTTGCACTCACCTCGGATACCGAGTGTGAAGAATCATAACTGAACTCTATAAAAAAAAACATATAATGTTGCTTGTCAGAAAAAAATGGCTTTCTTGTAAGCCAGATAATCGGCATGAAGAGCCTTGTTATGGGAAAAAGTGGGATTTCTCTTGAATCAAGTAATATATTTTGAGTGACCTAAAATGAAGATATTATGTATACTTAGAGTGTCACCGACCATGAAAGTCTTTCCCTCTAGCCATGTCGTGTAATCGACACCAGTGGTCCAGCCAGCAGCATCGCCGACATGATAAGTCGTAGCCAAGACCGCAGGGACTACGGCTATGAGGAGGAGGAAGAGAGCACCCGCCGCCGTTGAACCCATTGAGATAAATAATGCAAAGATGGATGAAAGAGAGAGAAAAAGAGATGAAGAAAAATTATACGGTGATGAGGTGAGTTATATCGAGAGAGGCTATGAGGATGACTACCTCTTAATTAGAGATAGTTTATATACATAAATGTTTGGAAAAGTCGTGCTCAGCTGATCGATTGCCAACTCAATATCATTAACTTTGTTTTGCGTGTTACCATTTAATTATTCTCATCAATTATCGTAAGAGAGAGATTACATTTTAGGTCACGTTTTGAATTTATTTTACCCTATAAATCACTTTCAACTCCTAGAACACTTTTTTGACTAATTCCATTCTATATCAACTAAACATTATAACTAGATCATAATTGTAGGTTCTACTTCCCATCTCTCTTCTTCCTCTTTCTTTTTACATCTCTTTTTTTTTTCTTTTTTTTTTTTTAACACAGTTTTCTCTTCTTCCTCAATCTTATTTTTTCAGGCAATTAATTTGATAAATAAAATAAAAAATACAAACAAATTCTTCCTCCATGTTGTACTCTGCAATTTATCTTCCTTTTCACAACACAAGTAGTTCGTGGTGGTTGTAATACATGAAATATGTCGCAGTGGTTGTCATTCAACCCCTCCCTCCCCGTTTTTATATCTTCATCATTGGCCATGAAAGCATCACCACCAAGCTTCCTCCTTTGCAAAAATCCGGCTGGATCTCCTCTTTTCAATTCACAATCACATCGAAGCTCAATTCACGACCATGAAGCTTCTTCTTCAACACAAATTCACTGTGGTGGCCATCGGGAATCGTCGCCGCTTCAGTCTTCACGTCACAAAGGAAAGCTCGAGCATAATGGTGATTTGTCTTTGTTTTGCACATTTGGTCCTCAAATGTTTTAATTGTTCTCAATTTGACCCTAAATTTTAAAAATTCTATATAAACCCTCGTGAATTAAACCCAAACTTCTAAATATGCATTCCAGCCCTTCTTATATACAAGATTGGTCATTCACGCTTATGTGTGATCGCACTTTGGTTCAAAAGTCACTTTGGTTCACGCTTATGTCTTTGTTTTGAGTTCATTATGTTTTTGATGTGTGGTGTGTAAATACAAAGTATTGTGGTAATTTGTATTTTTAACCGTTGGCCTTTTGTTAGGTATGATGGACGCGTACACGCTAGAATGTGTACATATGGACAAGCTTGAATGAAGATGTACACACAGATAAGCATGAACAACGCTGTACACGCAGACAAGCATGAACGACGCTGTACACATGGACAAGAATGATGTTGTATCATTGAACGACGCTGTACACATGGACAAGAATGATGTTGTATCATACAGGTGGCACTATGTGTTTTGAATCGTTGACCTTTTGTTAGGTAGAATGGACATGTACACACTAGACCAGGTACGTATGGACAATATAATGATTGTTTTAGAATATCATTTATGGTTTGTAATGTCCACCGTTGTTGATGTCCATATGTACAACTAGGGGTGTCAAAATGGGTCATCACCCATGGGTTGATTCAATCCAAATTGACCCATTAACCCAAATAAACTGTTTATTTTTGACCCAGCGGGTTAATGGGTTAATAGGTTAGTGGGTTAAAAGGTTAATGGGTTAAAAAGTTATGGGTTAAAAGGTTAAATGGATATATTGGATTGGGTCAACTCAAACCCATTTAAGTTTTGACCCATTTGGTTTTACGTTTTTAACCCATTTAATTTTTAATTAAAAAAAAATTAAAATTAACAAAACCCTAAATTAAAAATTAACAAAACGTTTCTCTTCTCCGACGCTCTCTCTCTCCCTTTCTTCTCCGACGCTCTCTCTTCTCCGACGCTCTCTCTCTCCCTTTCTTCTACGACGCGAACATTCCTTCCGTTTGCTCTGTAAGCTCTCTTCCATTCAAATGTCTTCGTAGTTGTTATCTCTGTTATGGGTTTCCTTATGGGTTTTGTGATTGTGCAGGTTTGTGAAGCTTCTCCAAACCCATCTCTTCCTTTTCTCGTTGAGATCTCTGTTCTAAAGTTTGTGGGTTAGCTTCTAAGCTCTTGGTTCCTCTGATTGTTTTTAGCCGTAGTTAGCGGCATCATCACTTGCTGGTAGTTAGCTCCGAGTTTGTTTTCATTGTTTTGTGTTTGATTTTCTTTGCGCTCTGTGGAACTATAACTGGTATGATTCGTCTTTCTCATGTTAGTACCATAGTCATTATCAAAACCAAGTTTCTGCTTATGGCTCTATGTAGTTTAAAGATGAACGTGTTGTGTGTTTGATGATTTTCAGTTCTCTGCTGGCTCTCTTTAACTTTGTCTACTCTCCTTTTTGTCTACTCTCCTCTTTGTCTACTCTTTGTTTATGTTGGTAGCTTTAAATCAGATTTTAACTCAAACAGATGGAAGAATTGAAACTTTTTGAGTTTAATACTAATGTCTTGATTTAATAATAATGTCTTGGTTTAATAATCTTGAGAACTTTCATGTTTTCATTTTCTTAACGTGACGTGACCAACACATTTAATTTCAACGAAAGCTTAAGAGGTCACACATTTAATTTCAACAAAAGCTTAAGAACAAATGCAAGT
>JABAYD010079222.1:0-26559 GCA_014822095.1 Diplotaxis tenuifolia | reverse complement strand
ACTACATGATAGTGATAGGCCCAGCAGGCGGTGGAGTAGACTGGGCCTTTGGGCATACAGAACCCAACAAGATTTTCAAAATTGGTGTAAATTACAAAGGTTTGATCTCTATGCCCCCAATCTAAAATATCTTTTGATCCAATTCTAAGCTTATTTAATATTTGTGACCCCAATAAAAATATTTTCTCCCTCCGCTACTGATGATAAGAATATGTTTATAGGAATGGTAATGGAGTAGAAATACGATAAGAGTGAATCTGAATATTTTCATAATTTTCTTTAATTCATATTCATTCTAATTTTATATATCAATTTGAAAGATATGATTATCAAAATTAATCAATAGATCTATGTGAAACATGGATGTCGTGAACTATATTATATATTTTTGGAACACCAAAATGTCGTGAACAAAAGCTAGTCTAACAGTCTAACAGATTCATTAAAAAAACAAGTCTAACAGAAAGACCGTTTAACCGTTACGTTCTTAGCATCAATAATTACATTATACGACCGAGATTTTTTTTTTTTTTTTTTGTGTGTTCAAGCTTATTCTACTGTTCCTGATGTTTCAAAGTCATTAAAGCTGGCAGAAAAAAATAAGCTCTTCACTAGTGGTGGCAGTAGACACATTCGTGAATTCAGGTATATGTGGTCTAATTGATGAAATTCAACATTCAATTCAAAAAAAAATTGATGAAATTAGTAGGTTTTAGTTTAGGTCCAGTATTGCCGATTACTGAGGAAGAAAAGAAAATTTCCAAATTTTGATGTTAAAGCCTATAGGAAAATTCTTCATGAGTAACTCAAACTTCAAGAATTAGGTGCTTCATAAATTATCCAAAACTCGCAAGTTTATATACTGAGAGAAGTCACCAAATACACTTTTGAAAAAAATTACTTTGCTGGACGTAAAAGCAGAGGAAGATAAACTTATGAAACCATCATCGGATTTGGTTTCCGCCTTGGGCATGGCGTACCTGAGTATGGTCGTATGGGAATACCATACTGTAAAAATGGCCGCTATAAAGAAATGAAGAGTTCATAGAATCGCCGATGCAGATGACTTCAGGTGATATAAAATATATTTGCTTATCTACCTGAAACTACCTGAAAAACATTTTACCAAACAAAAAACTCAAAGTATTTATTTTAACTGTAAGGTCATGAACTACATATCTTAAATAGCCACTGAGTAGAGTTAGATAGTGCATATTTATTTCCCAATCTGAAGTTATACTTCAAGTTAGAAGAAAAAATAATTAAATTTAGATTATAGAAGGAAAAGAAGATGCAAATTCTTTGTTCTCTGTTCTAAAACATAATTTTTATGTATTTTGGCACCATTTTCGTGATCGGGAATGTGTTGAAGGTGACTATAGAGGTCCCATGGGCTGGAGAAGCAAACGTGTATTGCACTCAACTTGACCATCTAGACGAGAACTGACTCGTATTCAGTTGTTTCTTCCGAGGGTACTTTTGATGAGCATATAGTCAAAGCCAATTTAGTTATAACCGAAGATTGATCTCGTGTTAGCTTCAAACATTCCGCAAAAAAAAAAAAAAAAAAAAAATTCAAAGCAGATCATCCGGATAAAAGCTAATTTTGATGTCATACATGGAACTTAGAAAATATTATGTCTTCGTGAAGTTTGGCTAATGAACTTATAGACAGACAACACACCAATTAAAGAACTCTTGTTTATATGGTAACATTTTATTCATACTATAAGATGTCATACAATATACAGTGGTTACTGGTTACAAAGAACCCAATAAACGTTTTAAGCATACAATCGTTTTCTTTAGTTTATATTCTACAACAAATCTTAACTAATCACAACACTTTAGAAAAAAAAACATAAGCAACACGTCTCATGCAGCTCCAGAATCCTTTTTAGTCTCCTCTTCCTCACCAGCTGGAGCGTACCCGATTCCATTCCGCTTGCTCGGAAATATAGCGAAGATAGCGGCCGAGGCAACGCCCACAGCCGGAGGCAAAGCCATGACCAAAGTCTTCTGCGTTGCCCTAAACCGCGGATAAAAGCAACTTGCTGTATTAGCGTCAAGCAACACCAGTGTCCCAAACACAGCCACCACGAAAACCGCGTGAACAAAATCCGCAATCCTAAGCTTGTACTTAGACAAATCCACTGATCCTGGATCCGCATAAGTCCAAAGACCCTTCTTAGTGACTATACCATACTTTCTTGACCCATCGGTGCCTTTGAAACTATCGGTGAAACATGAAAACACGCATGAGAAGCTGCAAAGACCGACGAGTATGCTTGACATGACCTTATTAGCTGTGGAGCATTCGCCATCGTTAGTGAGGACAGGGTTGAGTATTAGGTAGATGAAGAGCGTTCCTGTTGGGAGAAGCTTTATGAGACTCTCGAGGCCTGTTAAAGATTTGTTTGCCATTGGTTCGGACGAAACTGGAGAGTTTGTTTTGGGAATTAGCAAAGAAGAAGCTTCGGACATGGGCTTTAACTTTCGAGTTAGATATGTATGAAAATATAATGAAGTGTGTTCTTGGTTTAATGCGTATTTATAGAAGAACTAGCGATATATAACCCATTGATCCGGTCCGAGATGTTGGGTTTAGGACCGTAGAAAAAAAACAAGTAACGAACTTGACCAAGTCAAATTATTAGGTTTGCATATAAGTCTACACACGATGACACGACGATGCAATACTGCTGAAATAGCTGATTGTTAGTTCCTTAAAAAGTAAAGTAGAGACAAAAGTAATTAAATTTTGGACCTAAAGGAGAAGAAGTTTTCAAGATTGAACGACGTATGGTATTGACTGAATCTAAATAGAAGTTTCTTTTGTGTTCGAAAAGTTTGTAAGGCTATCGGGTTATAGCTTGAGCTCGACTTAACACGGTTAGCAAAAGGTCATCATGTGATGTACAACGAATTTGGTTGTTTTTTTTGGGGTTGAATTAAGATGCATCACTTTAGTTTTCTGCTATCACACACGTGTAGTCCATAAACCTGAAACGTAAACGGGCAGAGAAAATGAGTTAGGTTAGGTTTTTCGTCCGCACAACATTTTGTATGCATGTTAAATTATGTATATTTTCGCTGCGTTTTGTGTGCATATTTCCCATTTTTAACTAATGCCTGAAAAAATAAAATTAACATAATGTATAAACATGATTTTTTACGTGTTAAAAGCATACAGATATGCATTAAAGATTCTACATGACTTTGCAATTTTGAGTTGAAATTAACGAATTAATAATTATTACCTTAAAAATATTCAGGCATTACATGAATACATTCAAAATTTCATCCGTTTGCGAGCCTTTTGGTGTCAAATTAATTTAGTTTACCATAGTAAATCTCCAGTTCTTCCTCAATCTTAACAACATACAGTATAACGTTTTTATTTTGGTTTGCTTTTTTATATGTCAAGATGGATTGATTTCACAGTATCATGTATGTGTTTAATATAATTAAATATAACATTTTAACATCTAAAACGCATTTCCCCCTTCGAATCAAACTTCTAAGAACATACGTACACAATACAGAATCAACAGCTCATTTATGTTTACTTGTGTAAATTGAACATAACCCTAAATTGGCCTTGAACAAGCAGATGGAGTATCTCTCCATGCATGTTCACCTTGTATTTATTTCGGGTAAATAAGAAATCATAATTGGCTGCTTCTACAGTGACTTCTATTTTAGATTTCTACATTTTAAAATATATTTTGGCTATCGGCAACGCTTTCTAATATTTAAATTGCTTGGATATTTGGGTGAGTGCATACTCTTTCTTGACTTTTTGGGTAAAATTAATTCCTATAAACTAATTAGGAAACACAATTTTACTTCTATACGGAAATAATCTAAGACGGCAAATTCATAGTAAGATTTGAATGGTCCATTAGTGATGGAGCAGCCCTCGTAGACAATGGACCCATGCATTATCAAGAAATATCCACTAATCATCTTGATTAGTTGGTATGATAAAATTCGTGCCATTGGTTTAAACGCATCGTATGTTCTTGCATGTCCCATTCATATCATGTGCGAGGCGTGTTGAAATGAAGAGCTTTACCCAAATGTTCAGAAATACAGTGATACTAATATACTATTGTTTAATTTGGCTTGACGTGTTGGAAGTGTCATTGAGAAAATATATTATTTAAGTAAGAATGCGACATTTACTATGCATGGGAAAATAGATAAGAATGGTTGTGAAAGTATTTAGAGTGACGGAAAAACACAGAAACGTGACCAGTGAATATGTAGTGGTTTAGAAGATGAGAATGGTGTGCTTAAGAGTTAAGATAAAACAAAATATATTAAAAGTCTCACATAAAAAGTAAGTATATACAGATTATGAGCCATTGAAATTTGCACTTACCGTAAGTTGGTTTCGAAATAGAAATACATGAATCTTGAAAAAGAGCTAGTGTTGATTATTAGACTGTATACCAAACCGGTTTGGTTATCCGATAGTTAGGAAAAGTTAACTCCCTAAGACGATGATTATCTGTGGGTTACAAAGGGTTTCTTATACCAAAAGTCAAGTATGGGGTTCACATAAAACTATAAAACCGGTCACAAAAAAATTACCTGTTGGTGGGTTTTTAGTATTGTTTTACGGGTTTCATAATAAGTGGTTCTGTTTTAAAAAAATCAGATAAAACAATTTTTTTTAAAAAAACTTATTTTGGGTTTCATGCGTTAATGATGATCTAAGAGCATGTTCAACCGTGGATCTAAAAATAGGATTTTTATTTTGTATTTTTTTTTGTCTGAAAAAAAATTAAAAATGCACGATTAGTGGATCGCCACATATCGGTGGAATCCGCAAAAAATGCAAAAACTTTTGCAAGATCATGTCTTAAAAGTCCACCAATTTCTTTTTTTTTTTTATAAAATCCCTAAGCTAAGAACATGATTAAACCTATTACCCCACTTGGGGTTTTTAGTTTTTTTGTCTAATTTTTTTTAAAAAAAAATCCAACCTATCGTAGACCGTCACGTGTCAGTGAGACTTGCAAACAGTTAAAAACTCCCCAACTATCAATTCTTATTTGGTGTATTCTTCAATTGGTTTTATCTTAACAAAACCGTCAGACTCACCAAATTTTAATTGGTTTTTATAAAATTCCTAGGCTAGGAAGAGCATGATTAAACCTATCACCCCACTTGGAGGTTTTTAGTTATTTTAGTTATTAAAAATTCAATCAATCGCAGATCGTCACGCGTTAGTAGAACCCGAAAACAGTCAAAAACTCACCCAAGTATCTGGTGCGTTCTGCAACTGGTTTTATCTTTTCCGTGGGCCCTCCCTGCTAAGAAACTCCTAAGACTTCTGAATTTATATGTTAAAGAGGACAAAAGAAAGAAATTACATTTTAACTAGTTCTCCACCGCATGATTGATTAGATAGGCTATAGAAATTTGATATTGTATTTGGATGGGCTGTGGACAAGAATACAGAATCTTAGGCCTATATACGGAGTCCAAAGTCACACTGCACTTGATAAACTCATTACGGTACGATCTTGTAAGGCATCACTGTAATTAAACTAACCAATCAATGTTTAATTCTAATAAAAAAATACTAGCCGGACAAGATCAACCAAGATCAATCAAGTTAATATATAAATATTCGCCCCAAGAGATGCTATTTGAAAGATACATTGAATGCAGGCAGTGCATATAATATATTCTTGCATCAGGTGTACAGTAATTCTAAATTCGATAAAACTTCTTTTTAAAATAATAAGGAAAAGACAAAGAGAGAAGTATCAATGCATCTTATGTCTTTATCACATCTGCGAAAGAGAACGAGGAGAAGCGGAAAATAAGAGAAAAAAAGAGGCTCGGATGGTTGGACAGTGGACAGATCGACTAACTTCCATTTTTAAAGTTGATTTATTCAGTGGATTCTTCTCCCACATCAAACCTGAAACTGTAACAATAAAATACAACTTTTTTTTTCAAAAAAAATTATAATATATTTTTTTTTGATACGGGGGATTTTGTTCTCATCTTTTAAGTATTGAGGATTAGGTAGACAATTTCATCCTCCATTATTGGCAGAGAGAGAAACAGAGAACAAAAATATAAAACAAAGAAGATGGAGTTGGGCCAGATGCAGAAGAGTTTGCAAGATTACACTAAATCACTCTTCTTGGAAGTAAGTTCTTATTATAGCTATTTCTTGTTGGAAATATAATTTGAATGTTGAAGAAAGTGTTTTAGGAGTTATAACGAAATCGAGAATTTAGAGTTTATATTTTAGAATTATCTCTTTTTAATTGCTATCTTGAATCTAAAAGAAAGATTTTGCAATTCTTTTGTAAGCTAATCATGAGTGTAGGTTGTATTATGCAATTTTTTTAGATTCTAATTATGGAAAGTCTTTTGTTTTGTATAAAAAGGGGAGGTTGTATTATGCAATTTTTTTTTAGATTCTAATTATGGAAAGCCTTTTGTTTTGTAAAGGGGATTTTGGACAGCCAGTTCTTGCAGCTTCAACAACTACAAGATGAAAGCAATCCAGATTTTGTTTCACAAGTTGTCACTCTCTTTTTCCAAGATTCTGACAGGATCCTCAATGATCTCTCACTTTCCCTGTAATTAAATTCATCACACTCTCTCTTCTCTTCTCTCTTTTATGTAGAGTTTGTGTTTCCCACATTTCTTATTGCTTTTGCAGAGATCAACAAGTTGTAGACTTCAAAAAAGTTGATCCTCATGTTCATCAACTCAAAGGTAGCAGCTCCAGGTAATAATCAGAAAATATCAACAATATTTGGCTCATCTATGCACATGTATATATGCATTTTTTTTTTGAGATCTTGAAATATGTACAAGATTAAGCTTTTGACTGTGTGATGTTGCCAAAGAACAGTATAGGAGCACAGAGAGTTAAGAATGCTTGTGTTGTCTTCCGCAGCTTCTGCGAGCAACAAAACGTTGAAGCGTGAGTTTGATCGAATATGTTGGTTGGTCCTTTTTTTTCGAATTTAATGTCTAATTAGGAAAAAAAACTGATAAAAATTTCAGATGCCATAGATGCTTGCAACAAGTGAAGCAAGAGTACTATCTTCTGAAGAACAGGCTAGAAACTTTGTTCAAGGTCAGGACTATATAACACACCCATGTAACTCTATCGAGTTTTGTTATATTTGATCAGCATTTGAAACTTATTCTGATTTAATTTTTGTTTCTGCAGCTTGAGCAACAGATTGTAGCCTCTGGTGGAATGATCCCAGCCATGGAACTCGGATTTTGAGTGGACTCATGATCAGATTGTTATGGTGTTACCGTTTGGAGTTCTCTTTTCTTTTTGTGTTACTATCCGAAACGATTGTTCTTATGTGAACTTCTTCCTTGTGTTGTTGGATAAATGAAACACCAAACAGTTTCTTAATCCATACCTAAAACCTACCTTTTGTATCATAAAATACTAATTATAAATAATGTTTTATATTCATAACTAGACTTGTTCATTTCGGATACATGCCTATACAGATTTGTTATTAACTTGTTGATGCCAAACAGCCAAAGTGAAATAAAGTAATTACAGTTCTAATCCAATTACAAAGATTCTGGAATTTTTTTCCCCGCTTATCAGTGGAGTCAAAGCCTGATGTGACAAATCAAGTTGATCGTTATCGCCTTATCGGAATTGGATTCTTTTTCCCGTACACTAGTTTCCAAACTCATTTGCAGCAAAACAAAAAGAAAATAGTGAATGAACATAGATGAGCGATGGGCTATATATTTTTTTTGGGTCAAAAAAATAAGAAAGCCCGCCCCTCCCTATCATATCTAGAGGTTTCTTCTTTTCATAAAGCATCGATAGTTTTTTTTTTGTCAACATGACAACATTTATGATTTTTCTTGTTGTACGCAGACATTTGTACAAGGGCTTTTTGGCTAAATAACCAAAAAAAGAAGGGTTAATTTGCTCAATAACAATAAAAGATAGTGAAATTAAAAATATGCAAAAAACAGTACAACTTCAATGCACGTGAGCTTTCTAGCTATCATTTAAAGACGAAAATGTCCTTACTATATACATCAACTTGTATTCTAAAAACTAGGTGACAACTATTCTCACAGCAGGATTCATTTAGATTTGGACAAGATTTAGTTAAAATTTAAAAAACTTTCCTGAATAAACTAATATGTACAATGACGTGTGTTGTTCAATCCATAACCATTCGTTATCAGACATGAACGTGTCAAATGTTTAGTATAGCTTCCCACTTACATTATGAAAATATTTATTACAAATGGTACAAGTGGAGTTAGCTCACGTTTAGCTTAGTAAAATATATGTAAAATAAACATGCGTTACATTAAAATTAGTGTCTTTGCATTTCTGTTAACCGGATTCACATTAAATTGACTGTCTTTCCAATTCTGTTAAAACGTTTTGAGCTCTAAAAAGTTCTCTTATGTTTTATGAAATATTCGTCATTAGTAATAAATAAAACAATATAAGAAAATTGAGTGTAAACTATCAGAAAATATGGTCTACTAACATTTAACATTGTAGGCCTAAATTTAAAATTATGGCTACAATCGTTATAGTTTATCGTCCAATAAAAATGTTTGGTGGCTATCTAAAAATATTTTATGCTAAAATTAAAACCTAAACTCATTATTGTAAATCCTAAACCCTAGTAGAATCATCAACCTTAAACCCTAAACGTAAAATTGTAAACCCTAAACCTAACCAAACCACAAACCCTAAAGTCTAACCACAAACCCTAAACCCTAACCAAATTATAAACACTAAACCCAAAATCGTAAACCCTAAACCCTAACCAAATCATAAATTTAAAATTCTTAACACTAAAAACTAAATAAAAAATCGTAAACCCCTAAACCGTAACCAAATCATAAACGCTAAACCCAAAATCCTAAACCTTAAATCAGTACCATAAACCTTAAACCCAACAACAACACCTTAATTAGATTCCAAACCATCGATCATAAACCCTTGACACTATAATACGATACACTAAACCCTATAGCCTAAGACCTAGTAGAGGGAGATAAAATATAAGTCCATTATTAGAAGTCTAATTTTTTTTTGGATAGTTACCACATTTTTTGGATGGCTAACATAATTAATGACCAAGTTAATATGAAGAATATCTATCAATTATAATACCCATACACTAGAGTTTTAACCATACACATAAAATATGGTCTACTAACATTTAACATTGTATGCCTAAATTTAAAATTATGGCTACAATCGTTATAGTTTACCGTCCAATAAAAATGGTTGGTGGCTATCGAAAAATATTAAATGCTAAAATTAAAACCTAAACCCATTATTGTAAATCTTAAACCCTAGCATAATCATCAACCTTAAACCTAAACGTAAAATTGTAAACCCTAAACCCTAACCAAACCACAAACCCTAAAGTCTAACCAGAAACCCTAAACCCTAACTAAATCTAAACACTGAAAACTAAATAAAAAATCTTAAACTCGTAACCAAATCATAAACGCTAAACCCAAAATCGTAAACCTTAAATCAGTACCATAAACCTTAAACCCCAACACCTTAATTAGACTCTAAACCATTGATCATAAACCCTTGACACTATAATACAATACACTAAACCCTATAGCCTAAGACCTAGTAGAGGGAGATAAAATATAAGTCCATTATTAGATGTCTAATTTTTTTTTTTGGATAGTTACCACATTTTTTTGGATGGCTAACATAATTAATGAACAAGTTAATATGAAGAATAGCTATCAATTATAATACCCATACACTAGAGTTTTAACCATACACAGAAAATATGGTCTACTAACATTTAACATTGTATGCCTAAATTTAAAATTATGGCTACAATCGTTATAGTTTACCGTCCAATAAAAATGGTTGGTGGCTATCTAAAAATATTTAATGCTAAAATTAAAACCTAAACCCATTATTGTAAATCCTAAACCCTAGCATAATCATCAACCTTAAACCCTAAACGTAAAATTGTAAACCCTAAACCCTAACCAAACCACAAACCCTAAAGTCTAACCACAAACCCTAAAGTCTAACCACAAACCCTAAGCCCTAGCTAAATCTAAACACTAAAAACTAAATCAAAAATCTTAAACTCCTAAACCGTAACCAAATCATAAACGCTAAACCCAAAATCGTAAACCTTAAATCAGTACCATAAACCTTAAACCCCAACATCTTAATTAGACTCTAAACCATTCACCATAAACCCTTGACACTATAATACAATACACTAAACCCTATAGCCTAAGACCTAGTAGAGGGAGATAAAATATAAGTCTATTATTAGATGTCTAATTTTTTTTTTGGATAGTTACCACAATTTTTTGGATGGCTAACATAATTAATGAACAAGTTAATATGAAGAATAGCTATCAATTATAATACTCATACACTAGAGTTTTAACCATACACCGAAATCCCTAAACCCCATACAGTCTATGATATACGTTTTTTTGTTAATTTTGTAGTTAGATGTGTAACTTGTTTAATAACTTATTAATGGCAACGAGAAACATTTATTTCAGTTATCCGGAATTCATTATTATGGTACAATATTTTTCTGACTATTCATTGAATAAAGTTTACAGTTAACAATTTTGCAAGCTGGTAATTAATGTAATTATCCAAACACTGCATATACAAAACCCATTGCCTTTAGTTACAACTAGAGAACCCACTATGTGTTGTTGTTTTAATCTAGATTAACATTTATGGTGATTTTAATTATAATTGTGAATATGATTGATTTTGCCGGCGTCGAGGGCATTGAGATTTTTTTTTTATGTCACAAGGTTTGTGTTACGATGTTACCCTGACCCCAATTGGTATTTCTTCTACCGTGAAAATCCTTTCCTGAATGGGGCATAGCGGTGGTTTAGATTTTTTGTCCTCCATCTTTATGATAGTGGCTGAAGGGACTTTATGTGGTTTTGTTGTGTCAATTGAGACTTGTTTTTAGAGGAAAATTATTTGAGAAATCTCGGAAATGAAAGAGAAAGAGATGTGAATTTTTCAATCTTTATGATTGTGGTTGATGGTATTTTGTATAATTTTCTCAGTGAAATTGAGATTTGTTCTTGAAGTGAGATAGTTGATAGTTGAGTAAGTTTCCTAGATGAAAGAGAAAGAGTTGAATAATAATTTCACATTTCAAAATAGTCGGAAGGAGATTAGGAGAAAAATTGTTCATGTTCTGACAAACAAAGATTTTGGAAAATATAATGACATAGATATAAGATCTTATCGAATCTAGCTAGAAGATTTAGGCTAGCTATAAGAGAAAATGACTCAATTAAAAATAGAGACAGCAGAGTCATATATAAATGTGTACAGTTTCCAAATAGTCTCGACTGGCATTTCGCTAAATAAGCAATAGTACGTTGGTGTACACCCTAATTTCTCAAAAAAGAAAGAGAAATTAGATTTTGCGAGAAAGAATAGAGAGAGAGAAGAAAGAAAGTATGAGAGAAAATGGATTTTGGTTATTAATTTTGTTTTATTTCTTAGCTACTTGGTCTAATTTTCCTTTATACAATGTCATATTATAATCGGTGATACAATACAACAATTTATAAATAAACAGTTTAAACTAAATTTAAGAAGTTAATAATTAAAAGTAGGAGAGAAAAAGGATTTTGGTTATTAATTTTGTTTTTATTTTCGTAACTACTTGGTCTAATTTCCTTTATACAATATCATATTAATTATAATGGGTGATACAATACAACAATTTATAAACAGTTTAAACTAAAATTTAAGAAGGTAATAATTACTTAATACATACTAAACTGTTTTGAACTATCTCTTATAATAAGTTTACAAAAAAAACTATCTCTTATAATTCATATTAAGATAATATATCAGTATTAAAATAAACAGCTTTAATCTATCATACTTTTAAATTTTTATTCATATATCTGATATTAATTAATAATTATTGTACATCTCTAAATTACTATACGCATATGTAAAAATTGTGTTATTTGTTTTTCGTCAAATTAATCCTAAATTTTACTATTTTGAAAACATATTTTTTTGAACTGTATCTATAAATAACACGCACACACTTAATATGTATTTTCTAATAAACTATAACACCAGATAATCTAAAAGTTATGTATTAATAAATTAAGAAAAAGTCACATCTATAAAAGCATATAAATAAAAGGAACTTATTATAGAAATAGTATTAAAATATATATTTTAATAGTATTTTAAAAACAATAAACTAATAAAATATTATAGTTTTGATATCAAATTATATATTTTATGAGTCCAAAATCATATCACCAGAAAGAGAAAAAAACAAAAAAAAAACAATCTGAATTGTATTAACAGAAATTATTATACACACTGAAATTATGTGGGTAAATATGAGTCCAAAATTATATTACCAGAAAGAGCAAAAACAAAAGACAACAATCTGAATTGTCCTTACACAATCTGAAATAATTGAATATACAAGACTATTATTCCATAAATTATATTTTTATTTTTGATTTAGTTGTAATGATTTAGTATTTTAATTTACGTTCTTTTGTGATATTTATATATATATATATATATATATATATATATATATTATATGTGAGCGCACGTTAAACATGACAAAATCTCAACTTCGTGGAGAGGCAAGACAATTGAGGCAGTGACCTGATCGTCGACCAATACAAAATTAATACGGTCCCATGCATGCCTCCACTAGAACTTCATATTGACATGTTTTGGTTGAAATGCGTAGTCCCTTGTTAGACTTTTCTTTCTGTATTTGCTTAAATTTCAGTATTCATCGTTTGTTTACTAGTAGTTTAGTTCCATTTGATTTAGGCTTCCTTTTCAATCTTGTTATCAACTGAACTATTTTCAATCTACTTTTTTTTTATATTAAAAGAGAAATTAAAGTACAAGGAAATAAAAGAACTTACAGAGGAAACTAAGAGAAAGGGAGGAAGGCCATCTAGAGACGAAAATTTAGCAGTGATAGGAAACAAAACTCTAAAAGAGCCAGGAAGACAACAAGCTCCGATCCCCACTTCTTCCCTGATTTTAACAAAGTAGAATTCTTGTTTCTTACCACTTTGATAATCCTTGAACCGGTGATGTATCAATTAACTTACCACTTCATTGTTTTAAATGAACTCATAATATTAAAACGCAGTATGAAAAGAAAAGTCGATATCATTTTTTTACTCAAGTCTATTTTGTTAATGACTATTTTGTATTCTTTTTGCGGCTACGTTAGTTTTATCTCAATTTTTTTATGTATTCACCTAAAAACCTTTATATTTCCAGAAGATCTTCCCATTCAAAACTATTTATATTTACATCTAATAACACTGTATTTTCTACTAGTAATACACACAAAATGGTTAAAATACATAAGAGGTTGTGAATTAGGACCAGTTCACATTTTATGGGTTATACGACAAACAAAAATATTTTATATAATTTATGTTTATTTGAAACTCTAAATAATGTTTATTTTATCTGAAAAATTGTATTATTAGTGAACTTCTTTTTAATCTATTTTTTGAAAATTTAATTTAAAAGATATTACACAGTTTGTCTTTAATTAACTTGGCCCTCCCTTGTGTCTTGTTAAGGTTTTAGATCTCAGCTTCGATTGTAGATCTAGATTCACTACTTTGACTTAGTTGTTTTCGGATTTAGATTTGATCAAGCTTGTAAGTAAACTAAGAACACAGAGAATTGGTTACCCGGTGTTCACCGCACCTCTCCGATATGGAGAGGCCACTGTCTATCACCGGAGCTAGACTTCGTTAGCAACTTCACTATCAATCAAGAGACGGCTACTACAAGCTTTTATACAAAACGACTTTCGGAGAAGATTACCATAGCGATTTACGCCAAAGGCCCAATGCCGATTAAACCAGAAACGGCCAATGCCCAAATGACTTAAACGACATAGCATTACAGTTAATGGTGATACTTTACTACAAAAGTCTTTTTGTGTATATCCTTTGCTGACATACTAGGTAAAAATTCGTGCGTTTGTGCAAAGTGAATTATGAAGACAATAATGTATCATACTTACATTTATTTTTGCATAGATTGTAGAAATTGGATTATGCATTAATTTGTATATTGAAAGTATTTTAGTAAGACCTAATGTAAAATCATGCACATGTAGTTTGTAATATTGAAAAAAATATACTTGGATTATGCATTATATAAACTTTGCAAATATTTGGATCTGATTTATTCATAAGAGTATTGCAGCAACTACATGGGCTGATAGATGGGATGATGGGTCAGAAGTAATTATTGGCCCTACACAATGATCTGCAAAATCACAAACTTTATGATAATAATATATCAAAAAATAAAATACTAAATAATTATAGAAATCAAAATTAAACTTTTTATAAAACATGAAACTAGGATGAAAACATGAAATAAAATAAAAATATAGTATAAGTATAATCTAACTTAATACATAGGTAATGTTTTGTAATTTAGTATTTTTTTTAATCTCACATTTTCTAAATTTTAAATTTTTGATAATATATGATGTTTATTGGCTATTGCTATATACTAATGATGTTTTCGGTGTTATTATTGCTTCCGGTGTCTTCAATATCACTGAGTTTTGTTTTCAATCCACAACTACAAAAATAATTAATTTCAAATTTAAATTACCTAATGAGAGTTTGATATTATTACTAGAGGGAATATTTTAATCCAAAATCTAGACCTTTTATATAAAATTATGAAACAAAAATAGAACTTAATACACCAGTGTCGAATTAAATAGTTTATAATATTAATTTATTTAAAATCTGTAGTTATTTTTCTGATTTAATTTAAATAAGAATTAACACTTATGTGGAATTTATTGGATATAGATATACTAATCTGCACCCTCATCTAGGTCAAACTAATCAAGTTAAGACTAGTACTCCCTTTTCAATATAATGCACATTTTAATTTTTTCACCCTTATTAATAAAACACATACTTAATGTAACATTTTTTGTGATTATATTTTTTGGAAAATTGTATCTTTTTGAAACAATTTTTTTTCTAAAACATTTAACTTAATGTAACAGAGGGAGTAGTAATTGACACACATGAAAACATGCATGATGTGTTCATGTACTGTATATGTAGAGTTTCTTTGGTGTGAACTGTATATGTAGAGTTACGTTACGTTACGTATATGTTTGCGTCCATGTGAAAGTAGAACGTGATTTCATATTAGTATATGACAGTAGGTTGCTCACAACTCCTGTGGTTGACCTTTTCAGTTAATAGTTGGAGAAGGAATGTGAAACATGCGCGCGCAGTAGATGTTTAGTATTCTTTTAAATGTTTTTCCCCAAAGACATATTTCAGTGTTTACTCCTTCCGTTCCTAAAAACAAGATTTTTTAGAGTTTTTCCGTTTATTAAGAATACAATTAATATTTATGATTGATTATATTATTTATTTCTATTATGCAGTTTCCAATAACAATCAACCAATAAAATTTAATCAGATTATTTTTTTTCAATTAATGTTTTTTAAAAGTATACAATTAAGTACTTTATTTTGTGGAACAAACTAAAAATCTAAAAAATCCTATATTTAGGAACGGAGGGAGTAGATGTTTATAATGGCTAACCTGAACAATTTTCTAATCTTAAATTTGAATATGTATGTGAACTAAATTTTTCATTTAGAATTGTTGGAATGATTTTTATAGGACTTTCACGCTGACAGATTATTTTCCACAATATCTTTTTTTTTGGTGTAAATGTTAAATTTCCACAATATCTTGATTATTTCAGTTTAATGGAAGCTACTTAATAAATGGTTTTAAAAACTATTTACGTTTTATTTTAAAATCACAGCTTCGTGGAAGATGCTCAAAATTGTTGAAAAGAAAAGTGGCGATTCTTTCAGAAAAAAAAAAAGAAACAATTCAAATAATAACACTTTTATTAATATTGGCACCAATATTTGTTTTGTTTTTAAGTTCGAAAAGCAAAAGAAGTATCTCAGAACTTGTTAGAAATTCTTCAGATACTTTATTCGCAAATGGCTTCTCGTGAATGATTTTATTTTTTTTACAATCTCAATTAAAGTTTTGAATATCAACGAATTTTTCTGTACTTCAACATTAATCAGTATATATTTTAAATATATATCTAAATACGAAGTTAGCTTTCTAGTTTTTTATTCTTCATCTCCTCTCCACCATTGTTGCCCCACACCCAAGACCATTAATCACCATTGACCGTGATATGTGACATATGTCTAGTCAATTTTACTACCAGTTTGAGTCGACTCATTTATCTTGATATGAATATCCCTATAAATTGGGTGATAACTTTAATAATTGAAATTTATTACAGGCTTCACCTTTTGCTCTTCTTGTAGCTCTTGAGAAAAACACTTTCAAATGGCTCTCTCTGCTTTTGAATTCCCTTCTTACCTAAGTAGAGAAACTTCAACAGATCATTGCAAATTTACTTCTTTTCCTTCTTCTCAATCTTTGTCTACATATCCTCTATCAGTATTTCCTAGAAGTACCGTTTCTCTTGTAATAGTTTTCTTCTTCCTTCTTTCACTTACTGATTATTATACGAGCTTGCATTTAATCAGCGAGAAACCACACTGATCTCTTTGTTTTTTTATCGAGTCTCTATGTTTTCTTACGCACTTGAAAAAAGTGAAAATATGTAAGGAAACAGATTGTTTTGACTCTTGGCCAAAAACTATAAGCTTTGTGGAAACTTCGAGTACCCATTTAGTTATTTTTTTTAGAAGAAGCTTTGTCTTATAAATTTTAACAATTTATTTGATTCTTTTTTTACTGGTCAAGATTTTTTTTCACTGTAACCTGTTTGATTTTCGGATCTTAGATATCTTGCATACTGGAAGTTATCGAAAATGACAAACCCATTTTTTTGTTTTCAGTTAAAAATAAGGACAACAGTAAATGGCTCACTTATAGAAAAGGGTGAGTATTATTCCAGTAGACCACCAACTCCTTTATTGGACACAATCAACCATCCAATGCACATGAAAAATTTGTCTATCAAGGTACAGTTTTTAACCCTAAGCTTTGATCCATCTTTTTACTCTTTAGACTTTGTTTTGTCTGTGCACAAAAAAAGACTTTGTTTTGTCTCAAAATCTAAATGTAATAAATGATAAAGGCTTTTTTTTTGAATGGGATATGATGTAGGAACTCAAAGTCCTTTCAGATGAGTTAAGGTCTGAAGTTATCTTCAATGTTTCCAAAACCGGGGGACATTTGGGTTCTAATCTTGGTGTTGTTGAGCTTACAGTGGCTCTTCATTACATCTTTGATACTCCTCAAGATAAGATACTTTGGGATGTTGGTCACCAGGTTTGTTTATTTTGTTTGTGATATTATATATAGATTATGAGCTACACAACTTCTTTCTTAATTTCTCTCTCTTTAATAGTCTTATCCTCATAAGATTCTAACGGGGAGAAGAGAAAAGATGAAGACAATGAGACAAACCAATGGCCTGTCCGGTTTTACCAAGCAAGCAGAGAGTGAGCATGATTCTTTTGGTACTGGACATAGTTCAACCACAATATCTGCAGGCTTGGGTAAGGTTTCTTGTTTTCTGACAAAAAAAACAAGAAAGAAACTGATTCAAATAAGGATTATTTCAATGACTTGTGAATTAGGTATGACTGTGGGAAGGGACTTGAAGGGTAGGAACAACAATGTGGTTGCAGTTATAGGAGATGGTGCAATGACAGCTGGCCAGGCTTATGAAGCCATAAACAATGCTGGCTATATGGACTTTGACATGATTGTGATTCTCAATGACAACAAGCAAGTCTCTTTGCCTACTGCTAACTTGGATGGACCAACACTACCTGTTGGAGCATTGAGTAGTGCACTTAGTAAGTCGCACCCTAATCGTCCTCTTAGGGAATTGAGAGAAGCTGCAAAGGCAAGTTTTATTGTATTATTGCATGTACAAGGTATAACGCATAATAATTTTGTATGGAAATGAAAACAATTTTTTTTTTTACAGGGGAAGAAAAAGAAAATTAGGGGATCAATGCACAATTTAGCTTCAAAGGTAGATAAGCACATTCGTAGAATGATTAGTGGAACTGGTTCAACACTATTTGAAGAACTTGGTTTCTATTATATTGGTCCAGTCGATGGACACAACATAGATGATTTGGTCTCCATTCTTAAAGAAATAAAGAGGACAAGAACCATAGGACCAGTTCTCATTCATGTTGTGACTGAGAAAGGTCGTGGATATCCTTACGCAGAGAGAGCTGATGACAAGTATCATGGTAAAAGTTGATTTACATAGATAACACATCTTTTCTTCTTTAATCTAAGCATTCTTTGATTAATAAATTTTCTTGATGTTGCTTTAGGAGTTGTAAAATTTGATCCAGCAACTGGTAAACAGTTCAAGAACCATGCTGAGACTCAGTCTTACACGACTTGTTTTGCAAAGGCCTTGGTTGCGGAAGCAGAAGCAGACAAAGATGTTGTTGCAATTCATGCAGCCATGGGAGGTGGGACAGGGTTGAATCTCTTCCAACACCGTTTCCCTACAAGATGCTTCGATGTTGGTATAGCGGAACAGCATGCAGTTACATTCGCTGCTGGTCTTGCATGCGAAGGTCTTAAACCATTTTGTGCAATCTACTCGTCTTTTATGCAGCGAGCTTATGACCAAGTAACATCACTCATCTTTTATTGGTCATTTTTGGAAACAACATTGCTTAGAAATTTAACTGGTTCTGCTTTGTGTGCTTGTTTGTGTAGGTTGTACATGACGTTGATCTACAGAAACTACCCGTGAGATTTGCGATTGATAGAGCAGGACTTGTGGGAGAAGATGGTCCAACGCATTGTGGAGCATTTGATGTAACGTTTATGGCATGTCTTCCAAATATGGTAGTTATGGCTCCATCTGATGAGGCAGAGCTTTTTAATATGGTCGCAACCGCTGCAGCTATAGATGATCGTCCTTCTTGTTTTCGATATCCTAGAGGAAATGGTATTGGTGTTTCACTTCCTCCTGGAAACAAAGGTGTCCCTCTTCAGGTATGTTCTAATGAAAAATAATATGAATTTTTTATTTTTAACATCAGAAATCCCTTCTATTACTCAAGGTTGAAGTGGTCTGGGGAAATAATAATATGTATTCAAAACATTCATAAGTAGTAAAATATTTTTTGTGTGTGTGTTGTTTCTAATTTCAGATTGGAAAAGGAAGGATAGTGAGGGAAGGTGAGAGAGTGGCACTCTTGGGATATGGATCAGCTGTTCAAAATTGTAGAGAGGCTGCTACTATATTAGATGAACATGGATTAAAGATAACTGTGGCGGATGCAAGATTCTGCAAGCCATTAGATGTTTCTCTCGTTAGAAGCTTAGCTAAGTCTCATGAGGTTCTAATCACTGTTGAAGAAGGTTCTATTGGAGGGTTTGGATCACATGTGGTGCAGTTTCTAGCACTTGATGGCCTTCTTGATGGAAAGCTCAAGGTATATTATTATTTTTTTGCAAATTTTCTATTTCATTTATATCTCTCTAGTCTCTTTTGTTGTGGTTTCTAATTCGTGTGTTGTGTTTTTGACAATTAGTGGAGACCAATGGTACTACCTGACCGGTATATCGAGCATGGATCACCATTGGATCAACTGGCTGAAGCTGGACTCACAGCTTCTCATATTGCAGCCACCGCACTTTACTTAATTGGGATACCTCGAGAAACCTTGTTTTGGAATTAATGGGGCAAGACCACAAGCAATCATTCTTCAGTTCTATAAGAGGAAAATTCAAAACAGAGTGGCCTAAAACTCTGGCTTAGAAAGAAGGTTCTAACCGCTTATATAGGGAGTTGATAAACAGTTTCTCGCCAATTATCTTGCATATTGTATAAACCTATAAAGTAAATTCATCTTGTTCTTGAAAATTCCTAGATAGAATTTTCAGTCATTTTCTAATTCTCTCTTCACCAATCTACTGCATGTTAATATTTCTTGATATCAAAATCCAAACAAAAATGTGGTCTTGAACTAGACTATATTAAATTCAAAGATCAAAATAAGTGTAACTTTCTTATTATAAACTGAGAATTTTACTCAAAACTCAAACTATAAATCTCTAAATTCAATTAGTTATGTCACACAATCGACATCTCCTTATATAGAATTTGTATTCATCCTAATCCTATTAGATAAACATAACTTTAGATAACTCCTAAATAATATTGTGTTTATCTCCATTACTCGGTTAGATTAGGATAAGTCCTTGCTCCTTAATCTTCTCTTCCTTTCAAGCTTACTCCAACGTTCTCCCCCTTAAGCTTGAACTTTTCTTTTGTCACCTCATGCATTCCTATCAATTCTCTCATTTCTCTGAACTTCGTCTTGCGCAGAGCTTTAGTGAGAATGTCTGCTTTCTGTTGATCACCAGCGACATGCTCCACAACAATCTGCCCCCTCTCAACACACTCTCGTATGAAATGGTACCGTGAGTGTATGTGTTTGCTCCTCCCATGAAAGACATGATTCTTGGTGAGGGATATTGCGGACTGGTTGTCAATCCTAATCACTACCTTCTGCACTGGCTCCTCGGTGATCTCACTCACTAATTCTTGCAGCCATATAGCTTGTTTGGCTGCCTCTGTTCCTGCCATAAACTCAGCTTCACAGCTTGAGAGTGCGACCGTATCTTGCTTGGCAGAACACCACGTGATCATACTCTCTCCAAGATAGAATATGTGTCCTGCAGTGCTTCTTCCATCATCAGGGTCAACATTGTGACTGCTGTCACTGTAGCCAATGAGTCTAGGAACTCTCGGTGTTGATCGGGTGAAGACAAGTCCAAACGATGAAGTCCCTTTTAAATACCTGAGACAATGCTTCATAGCTGCTCCATGTGAGGTCTTAGGATTCTGCATGTAGCGGCTGAGAACTTCTACGGCATAGGACAGGTCGGGTCTGGTGTGTAGTAGATATCTTAGGCACCCAATGTTTCTTCTGTAGCTCGTGGCATCTATCTCTTCTTCTTCTATTGATTTCTCGAGTTTCAGACCATGCTCCATGAGTATGTGCGACATGTTGCAGCTTTTCATTCCACTTTCTTCCAAGATCCTCTGTGCATATCTTCTCTGATTCAGAGTTATGCGGCCTTCTTCTTGACATACTTCAATCCCAAGGTAGTAACTTAACTTTCCCAAATCGCTCATGTCAAATTTAGAGGCCATCTCTGTCTTGAAATCGTTGATAAGTGTTGAGCTTGCTCCCGTGACGAAAAAGTCATCGACATACACAACTACTACAAGTATCTTTGTGTTCACCGTCTTCCTGTATACTGAGGGTTCCTTAGAGCACCTTGTAAATCCTAGTGTAAGTAGGATTCCATTGAGTTTGTTATTCCATGCCCTTGGAGCCTGTTTCAAGCCGTAAAATGCTTTCTGGAGTTTGTACACCTTCTTCTCAGCTCCTTTTACCTCAAAAACCTCCGGTTGGGTTACATAGACTGTCTCTTTCAGCTCACCATGGAGGAAAGCTGTCTTAACATCAAGGTGATGAACCTCCTATCCTCTAGTAGCTGCAATACTGACCAATAGCCTGATCGTTTCAAGCCGTGCCACAGGCGCAAACACCTCCTCGTAGTCTATTCCGTACTGCTGCACATATCCCTTAGTTACCAGACGTGCTTTGTGCTTCTTGATAGTCCCATCTGAGTTGAACTTGAGCTTGAAAATCCACCTGAGCCCTATGGGTTTCACCCCCTTTGGAAGCTCAACTAGACTCCATACTCTGTTCTTCTCAATGGATTGCAATTCATCCTTACAAGCTTCTATACATTCCTTTAACATTCTTGCTTCCTCAAAGTTCCTCGACTCTTCATTCAGACATAATAGTAGCATCTCTCCCTCATCGTCTGCAATCAGGAACATAGTCATCAAGGCACTTAGGTCTTGATGTTTTCCTTTCACTTTGCCTTGGCAGTGGCCTAGTTTCAGAGGAGGTTTATTCTACTTCTTCCACTTGTACTGCGTTGGTGTCTGTGGTGACAGTCTCATCGGATATCATCTCATTACCTTTGTTGCTGTTGTCTGAATCAGGGACTTGTGGAGTCTGCGACTGTGTCTGAGCTGTCACTTCTGTTAACCCATGATTTCCAAAATCTCCCAGTACTACGTTGAAATCATCGTAGTTTCTCGACTCTCCATCTATCCTCTTCCAGTTCCAGCCTTTTACTTCATCAGATACCACGTCACGGCTCACTGATATCTTCTTCTTTTCGGGGTCAAGAAGTCTGTATGCCTTGGAACCAAGCTCTGTTCCAAGATGAACAAGCATTCGTGACCTATCATCCAGCTTCCTCAGGTGTGGCTTTTCAATCTTGACGTAGCAGATGCATCAAAGATCCGAAGGTGACTTATATTTGGTAGTTTCCCTCGCAGTACCTCATATGGTGTTTGATTCTGCAGGGACCTTGTCGCTATACGATTTATCAGATACGCAGCATGTGTCACTGACTCACCCCATAGGTAGTTTGGCATGTGCATGTGCTTTAAGATGCTTCGTGCCATCTCCATCAGTGTCCTGTTACGCCTTTCGACCACTTCATTCTGCTGTGGAGTGTAGAGAGCCGTGAGATGCCTTCTGATACCCTTTTCTTCACATTATGTGTTGAATTTATGTGAGACAAACTCTCCTCCTCGATCAGTTCTGAACATTGACACACTGCATTCAGTTTCTTGCTCCATTACTCTTCTCATTGCTTTAAACTTCTCAAAAGTTTCACTTTTCTCCTTCAGCAAGCTTATCCACATGTATCTTGAGTGATCATCTATGACCACAAATATGTATATGTTGCCTCTTAACGTACTTGGCATTATAGGGCCACATAGATTGTTGTGTATCAATTCAAGAGGTCTGGTTGCTCTGTATGTTGTTGCTTGTCGAAACGCCTTTCTTGCTTGCTTGCCAAGTAAGCAAGCATACTTCGTGTGTGACATTGACATCAGAGACTCCGCTGACCAGCTCTTTTTGTATCATGATCCTCATAGTTGCTGTGTTGACATGACCAAGTCTGGCGTGCCATCTATTTGACTCACTTATCTTGCTCAGATGTAGCTGTGCTGTTGCCTTGAACCCCATGTGCACCTTATAGAGCCGATTCTTTGATCTATTTGCTTTCACAAGAAGGCTCCCGTGTTGGTCATGCATAGTTAGGTGTTCTCCTTTTAGTCTTATGTCACAACCTGACTCTGTTGCTTGACCCAAGCTGATGATATTGCTCTTAAGCTCAGGTATGTAGTACACTTCGTTCATCTTTCTTGCTTCTCCCTTCATGTCTATGAACGAGATAGTACCTTTCCCTTTGATGTCAATCCACGAGTCATCACCAAATCTCACCTTTCCCGTAATTGTCTTGTCCATCATTGAGAAGTATCTCTTATCACCAGTCACATGGTTACTTGCTCCATTGTCCAAGTACCAAATGTCATCTGCGTCTCCATTTGTTCATACTTCTCAGGCAAGCAATTCTTCTTGTTTAGGTAGACAACTTCGTGCATCATCAGCTCATCTGCATCCTGAGTGTCGCTATGCTCATTCTCCAAGGCTTCTATCAGTTTGAAGAGACGGTTTGGGCAGTCTGAAGCATAATGCCCCAACTTATCACACATGTAACACATTATTTTGATGTGTCTCTGCCTCCACCGTTTCTCCCTCTGCCTCATCCTCTGTAATTTGACCTTGCTCCTCTCCCACGGCCTCTGTTCTCTCTGTTGTAGTCACGAGAAGGGTGTGCAACTTGTGTTTCACGTGTCTCCTCACTCGAATACATCAGTTTTGGTTGGTCATCTGCTGGTTCCTCATCTTCATGTATCCGCTCCTCATATGCTTTCATGCGGCCCATGATATCTTCAAAGCTGGTGTTGTTCAAGTCTAACACTTGCTCCAGTGAGGCAACAATGTGTATATACTTCTTTCGAGGGAGACCACTCAAGAGTTTCTTCACCATCTTAGGCTCCTCAATTGTAACACCCAAAGCAGCAGACTTTGATGCAAGTTCAGCTAGTTTGCCTCCATAGTCATCTACTTTCTCTGTATCCTTCATCTTAAGTCGCTCAAAGTCATTCATCATGGTTTGCAACCGCGCTTCTCTGACTCTCTTAGCCCCGACATGTCTGCTTTTGATCGCCTCTCACACTTTCTTGGCAGGTTGAGTTCGCCAACTTGGAGCACCAACACCTCTGGTATATATTGGAGCAACAGAGCCATCACCATGTCGTTCTTCTCTCCTTCGGTTGCTTCATCTTCAATGGCTTCCCAGACTTTGTGCACCTTAAGAGCTATCTTCACCCTTATTGTCCATACTGTGTAGTTGGTTGAGTTAAGCATCGGACATTGTATAGCAGAAGATCTACTTTCCTTCGGTTTCACGTCTGTAGCTACTGCAACGATCTCGCCACTCATCCTTCCTTGATATACAGGCTCTGATACCAAAGATCAAAAAAAAGTATAACTCTTTGATTATAAACTTGAGAAACTTACTCAAAACTCAAGCTATGAATCTCTAAACTCAATTAGTTATGTCACACAATCGACATCTCCTTATATAGAGTTTGTATTCATCCTAATCCTATTAAATAAACAAAACTTTAGATAACTCCTAAATAGTATTGTGTTTATCTCCATTATTCGGTTAGATTAGGATAAGTCCTTACTCCTTAATCTTCTCCTCCTTCAAGCTTACTCCAACAGACTAGACATGCTTGTCATATCCTAAAAGCTAATAATGTTCAAGAACTTTCACCTTTAGCAAACCAATTCAAGAATGTTTTCATGTGTAGCTAAGTACAATGATGAAGAAAAAAGAAAATAAATTAAACTTAAAAAATCTAAACGAAGTCTAAAGTTGCACAAAAAAAAAACGAAGTCTAACTAGAAGAAATAGGGTGTTTGACTTGAAACTAAACAACTTAGTACGCCTCAATTTCGGACTGAGATATTTAGGAAATTAGTCCTTAGGATAAATGATTAGAGAATCTATTTACTACCACCTATTTTCAGTTTGGTTTGATTCGGTTTGGATGGTAAAATTAGAAATCAGAAAATACTCGAAAAAATATGGTTCCAGCTCCAGTTCAATTATTTTGAAAACTAGGTGAATTGTCCGTACATGCGGACATAATTTTTTTACGAATCATTATTAATTTATGTTTTATTAATATAAAAATAAATATAATATATTATTATTTTATCTTTAAAAAATCTAAAATCAAAATATACAAAATATGTTTAGTATCTGTGAATCTGTGATCAACATTTTAAAACACACACACATATTAGAAATATTTTAGAAAATATATTTATACAAATATTTTTGATTGGTTACAATTTAATAATAAATTATTTTATATCTTAATATTTATAATAGGTAATCTTATTTTTAGATAGCAATAAAATATATCTAAAAACTATCTTATTTTTCTAAAAATAATATGTTTTTATTTTGAAAGGTTTACCATATTAATTTAGTATCAATTAGCTAATATAACATATAATATAGTATTATTAATATAAAAATTATTTTAAATTTTATAATAAATAAAAATATTTAAAGTATTAGAAAATATGACACGTAAATAAAATTTAACAATCAGTTATTTTATATCTTACTCTTCAGATTACAACAAATTATATATGAGAATTAGCTTATTTTTTGTAAAAAAATATGTTTTTATTTTGAAAATTTTATCATAATTTAGTATCAGTTAGCTAATATAACATTTATCCTAATAATATCAATAGAAAAAATCATTTTTATTATATAATAAAGAAATACTTAAAATCATTGGAATGTGAATTGTTTTAGGCATGATTATCCCTATAACTCCATTAGAGTTTCTTAATGATTTTTTAGTAATAAATGTTCATTAAGAACCTTAAACTAAGAAGCATCTACTTTTTGTCTTTCATCGCTAGTTTCTTAGTTAAGGATTAAAAATTTAGTTTTGATTTTTTACAACAGAAAAATTGTTTTTGACTGTTTACAAAATAGAAGAAGATTGTTTATAAAATAGAAGAAGAAAGAAGAACATGCGAAAGAGAATGAAAAACAAAGGCTATATGTACAAGTTTGTGAATTACCTTGAATATGATATGATCTCGCTTTATCTCATAGCTATGCCTTCATTGTCTCTGCATCTAAGTCCTCATGTGAACTAAACATACAACAAATAAATATTTATTAAGAGTTTGGACAAACAAATGTTGTAACAGAACCAAACCAAAACAGGAGAAGATGATCAAAGCCTTTTGCTTTTACCTAATGAACACGGAACGCAAATCTGACGCCTTGAACAATAAGCTCTTCCTCTTCAGGGCCACCGTCTTCAATGGCTTCAAGCTCTGCAGATACTCTCTTCATATACTTCATTGCTAGTTTCACATACACCAATTTTATCTGAAAATCACATCTGCAATTTTACCTGTAACTTGTCATGTAGTAGTAGTACATAATACTTTCAC
>JABAYD010079099.1:0-11903 GCA_014822095.1 Diplotaxis tenuifolia | reverse complement strand
TTAATGGGCTTATAATAAACCTGTTATGTTTTTTTTTGCATGTTTAACGAGTTTTTTTTCTATTCATGTTTTTATTTCACTCAGAATATAAAAAAGAAAATTTATTGTAATTATAGGATATTTTCACATATATTATGAACTTATTTTTAGGAATAAATTTGTTTTTCACGTAAGTTTTGATTGGTATTTATGTTTAAGTTATCATATTGCCTGTATATTTTTTTATTAAAAATTTTGTAGGGTTAGAGAGAAAGTTAGATCCAAAAATCAAAACGAACCCAAGCTTCGAAAAACTATAAATTATAATGAAATACAATGAAGTACATTCTTATGCTCTTAATTTAATATTTGTATTAATTTTGTATGTTATTTTCTTGTTTAAACATATTCTAATATTTCTATGGCTATTTAGTAATGTTTCTGTTGTCATTGTAGAATTCCAGAATTTTTGTATGCATTTGTTATCATCTATATACACTTATTTGCATGGTACAATTTATTTAAATTGTAACTTTTTGAAAGTTAATAGCATAATCAAAATCATAATTCAAACATTATTAGATCTCATAAAATGCTCATAAATTATTACACATTGCTATGTTTTGATCAAAACACGTACCATGTTAAGAAAAATATTATTATCTTTGAACGTGATACCTTTTCTGAATAATTATGGTTGTTCAACTCATATTGTTATTCGCATTTCAATTTTACTGTATAAGATATAACATTTGTAAAAAAAATTGAAATTATTTAATAGAATTGACTAATAGCTTACGAAAAAAAATCATCAATAGAAAAAGTTAGAGTAACTCTACGGTTTCTACTACAACAATTTAGAGCTGAAAAACTTTTTTCTAATTTTCATTTGCTATTCCAGTTTTTAGTTTTGTTTTAATTAGACATTTGTTTTGGTTTAAATTTGATTTCGTAATAACTTATGGGTTTTAGAAATCATGTTCCTCTCCTTCTCAATCATCTGAATACGCAACGTGAGTTTGGTAATAAAGTAAAAGTTTTAATTAGTGAGTTGTTTACTACTTCCAAAAAGTTACATCTGAGAAGGTATGCCTTTCTGTTATTCGACTAGTTGTGAATTAGAGAGTTGTCTATGCCGTCAAAACATATAGGTATCTCTGTTTTACTTTAGAAAATCATTTCAAGATTTGATTTGTGTCACATGATATATGTTAAAGTTACATTGATCCAAACTTTCGAAATAATTTTTCTGGTGAATTTTGATTGACACAATTCACAATCTATTCACAATTATTTTTCTAAATCATAAAAGAGCTCGGAAAGCCCTAAAAACCCCTATAGACCGGGTTTTAAAATATAAGTCCATTTATTTGGCGGACCGGGTCGGGCTGGACATAAATAGCAACGGACTTTGCGGGTTTTGGACCGTGCCGGGCCAACCCAATTGACACCCCTATCATTCGTGAGCTGACAATAATTTTCTTTTTAAATAACTGTAAAATGTTTAAGCATTTTTGATATTAATCAAAATAAATGTGTTTTTTAAAAAAATTTTATAAACAATCTAAAAACATCAAATAATAAGAAACATAATGAGTATTATTTTTAGACTGTTATACGAAATTAACATATTTGACCAAACACAGAAAACAAGCTAATCAAGAATTAATACTTAAGCAATTCAATGAGAAGGACTATAGATAACAATGGGGCTTCGAACAGAGTGGCGTTGGCTCTTCCACACGAGCAATCCCGACACCATCTTCCCAGGAGTCATTTGCTTGGCCTTCACCACGACTTTGAAGCTCCTCTTCTGTGAAGCCTTTGTAAACGACAAACTCATAGGCTCTACCGTTATCTCTACTCCCTTTGGTGCTCTAACAGTGGCGTTGTACACCGACGATGGTGGCCCCACGTTGGTGACTCTCCGCCTGAACACAGCCATCGTGGACGCTTTGGCAGATCTCAACGTCAGCTGTATGGTTGGGTAGTTTAGAGAATCATGGCCGATTCCAGGGACAATGGAGGAGCAGTTAATGGAGCGTGACCCCACTAATGGAGCCAAAGTGGTTGCGTTGTAGCCTTCCCCGCATAAGAACTGGACATAGGAGATGTCGTCCATGTCGTAGACTAACCCAGGGCTTGCAGCTCGTCTTGGGTTTACTTGGCCTCCTCCATAGGCGAACTCAGCTTCCTTGTTCACTCTTCGGCTTATCGGTTTTGCTGCCCAAAACCAAAAAAAAAGCTATGTGTTAATGACTCTCTATGAATAATGCAAAGTGAGTGAAAACAGAGACATTTGTATTTCTTTCTCTGTTTTTCAGGAGAAACAGAAGCAGAGGAGGGATGATGCATACCAGAGGTGATGATGGCGGACTTGATAGCAGCGGGAGACCAATCGGGATGGAAAGACTTGACATAAGCGGCAACACCAGCAGCATGAGGGCAGGCCATGGAGGTTCCGGAGAGGATAGTGAACTTTGAGAATTGGGTGTCACCGTCTAAACCAGTGAGTGATCTCTTGAGAGTGAAGGCCGCCAATATATCAACCCCCGGTGCAGCAATGTCAGGCTACAATTATATACCTTGAGAAGGCGTATGGATCCAGGGTTAGGACCTCTTGATGAGAAAGAAGCAACAAAAGGAGCAGGGATGGTCACTTCTCGGGTCTTCTGAATCACAGCAGATGGTGACTTTGAAGAGTTGACATAACGGTAAATGGAATCGCCAATGGTGGAATTAACAGAGGTGGCAGGAGCCATGAAGATCTGAGCGTTATCAAGATACTGATCACTAACAAGGATGGCACCAGCACCACCGTATCTTTTAATAGTGGACTCCACACCAGCTCCTCCCATTCTACACACCATCACATTCCCCTTCACTTTCTTCTTGTCCAAGTAATCAGAGAAACAGTACCTTTTGGCATCATCAACAACAAAAAAAAACATGTCCGTTTAGGTTCATGTCTTCTTCTTCTTCTTATTAAACATTCAATTAAAAAGCAAGTAAGTAGAGTACAGTACTTGGCGAATAACTTGTCGTCTTTGGTCTTAGCAGCATCAACGCCACTTACAAGAGGATAAGATTTGGCTTTTGGCTGGAACATGCTTATTCCCATCCCCTTTCATCATCCAACTATTTTATTATTTATTTTTTTTTTAAAACTAAATTGATTTAAAGAAAATTAGGAGAGATGCTTACAGAGATTGATTTGCCGTTACCAAGATCGATCTGGCTCTTGAACGTCCGATCAATGCCGCTCGCTGCAACCGTCAAGATCCACGGCTCGTGGTTCGTCACTGTCCCTGAGGACGGTCCGTCGTTTCCGGCGGACGCCACCGTGAGGATCCCTTTCCTCACGGCGTGAAACGTCCCCACGGATATCGAATCGGAAGAATAATCGGCGATTGGACCGCCGATAGAGATGGAGATGATGTCTACGCCGTCGTGGATCGCAGCTTCGAATCCGGCGAGGATGTCCATGTCAGCGCACCCGGATTTCGCCCAGCACACTTTGTACATGGCCACTCTCGCCGACGGAACCGCGCCGCGGGCGGTTCCGCTTGCTATGCCATAGAGACTCGCGTTTGCGACTAGAACGCCGGCTGCGGTGGATGATGTGTGCGTTCCATGGCCGTCGATATCGAGAGGTGACCGGACTTCGCCGTTGGGCAGGACACCGTCGGCTTTGAAGAATTTTGCGCCGATTATTTTGCTGTGTTCAATTCAAAAGATAAATATCGATAAAGACCCTTACATTAACGCATAATTTGCATAAGCTACTTAAACTATTCAATTTATCAGACAAGTCCTTATTTTCTTCGTCTTTTTCTAACAGTGATGTTTGTATACATTCTTTGCAATTTACTTAGTATTTAGGAGAATTTATAGTTGTTAATATAGGATCAAGAAATTTAGAATAAATCTTAATAAGAAAGAGTAGGATTTTTTTCTTTTTTTGGGCAAAGAAAGAGAAGGAATTTATAAAGATAATCGTAATACTTGTTGCATCCGGTGAAATTTTTGAAAGGTCCACACGATCCTTTCCATTTTGCTGGTGGAGGGCCTAGACCATGGTCCTGGAAGCTCTCTGAATCTGGAGTTATTCCTGATTATTACATAGCCATAAAGAAGAAATGAATTTAAATCAACCTTGTATATATGTTGCCAACTTATATTATGTAATGAGTTTAAGATAAATATATGACCAAACCTGTATCAAGAACACCAATAATAACATCACTCTCTGCTTTAAGATGTCTTTTTGCTGTCAGAGGAAGTCCCACGAAATCCCATGATTTTGTTGTGTGAAGTTGCCTATACCGATTCCTGAATACACCAAGAACCCCTTCCATCTCTGCACCAGTTTTTTTAATTAAGTTATATTACTTGTTATATGATAGCTTACTAGTGCATGTCGAATCTATGTTGTGAATATCAAAGAAATAAGGAAGTACAATGTTACTAGATATTGTACTAAGCAAGTACAATATTAATTATACATACCCATCATCTTCTTAGCTTCATGTGGAGAAAGCTTGGCAGCAAAAGCGTTGAAGACTTTAGTGTAACTATATACCATTCTTTCATGTGCTTCTTCTTGGCTGTTTTATTTTCAAGAAAGATGTGGCTTTGATTTATTTGAGAATATATGTTATACATGTAACTTATACGAAATGCATGTCATACCTTATGTCTAAAGACGAGAGGAGATTTACGTGTGTCTTGATGGCTTCATCTCCATTTCCCAGTTGATCTCCCAGGTAAATGATATAGAAATCCTATAAAAAGAGTTGTTCAAAGTACGTAAAATAATTAATTCTCCTTAATTTTTGTTCAACTAAATGTCAATGAAGCTATGAGGACAAAGCAGTATAATAATACCTTTGCATGTTTATCTTCCGCTGAAGCATATCCTGGTGATATCCAAAGAACATGAAGAAGAAGAAGAATAGCAGGAACAAGAAGATGAGATGAAGTACAGTTTGAACGTCCCATATGTAATATTTGTGTATATGATATAAGCTTGGTTATTGGATTATGAGAAGATGACACATTCTCTCCTCTATTAATAGCCAATAAGAAGACCTCTTGTGGATAAATGAGAAAAGCTGATACAATAGTTTATTTTATAATTAATCCGAGTGAGACCAAGACATGCAAAACTGTATAGTTGTTGTTGTTGTTAATATAAGTTTTATTAATACAATTTTATTTTGTTGTTGATGGTAACTTAGAAGGAAAAGAGCAGCCACTTGCGATATCAAAATTTCAAAAGTATGTGTGTATATGCTTATATCCCTATAGTAGTAAAAACAAAAATGACCTCTAGCTAGCTTACTTGAATTCGAATTCAAGAAATTAAGTTGTAGCTTGTGATAGCTTGAACTAGAAAAAACTATTCTTAGTGATAGCTTCAAAGTTTTCTAATGTTGGTATACTGTGTGTGTATTGTAAGGCTCTCAACTCTAACGTTTCTATTTATAAAGCATGTCACATTTGACTCGTATTTTATGTCATCATCGTCAACTATATGTTTGCTTAACTCAACAACTCTTTATGTCATTCACTGAATTGAATCCCATCAATGTCTTCTAGGGTTATCCCTTAGATATTAAAATAGATGCATTACAACATTCAGACATGTTGAAACATTCTTAGAAAAATAAATTGGTCCATCAAATATAATACACTTTTCATTAAACTAACCATAAATTTAATAACTTACAAATTAATGTATATTATAATTAATATTCTTACTTCTTTCTTTAAATAAAAACTACGGAATACCTAATATGGTTGAAACATATATGACTTAAATTATTTTGAATAATTATATTTGATAAAAATGTATATATCATTCATCAATTTTTTTTAGTTTTAATTTAATTAAACAATCACATTAATCATTTAGTATAAATTTATATTTTTTTCGTATATGTTATTTTGAATTTTCAAAAACTACTATAAATTACTAAAATTTTTAAAAATCTCATATTGAAAACTTTATAATTAATGATTTATTTATTTTGTAACGAGATACAAATAATCATAATACCATAAGATTAGCAATTCTCATCTAAAAGATATTTAGATTAAATTCATATTAATATCATTTAAGTTAAACTATATATCATATAAAATACATAAAAATTGTTCAATAAGTATCCATATTAAAAATATATTATATATTTATGTTAATATCATTGAAATACACCATATAAAATGTCGTTTTATATTTATTTATCATAAATGATTAAAAATAAAAAGAGTGATTATTTTGATTTATGTGTTTGCAAAAATTTAACTCTATGTATAATAGTGATTTGTTTCTCAGTTCGTCAATATACATCGTTATTTTATTATTTCATATTATTTAAAAAGTGTAGATAAATAAGAATGTTTAAATATAATTTGTATACAAAATGCTCATCCTAATATTGCTAGATAATAAGCATCCACAACTGGGCCGTATTATTTACCCATATACGGCCCATTATAATAAAAGTGTGAAAGGTAAAAATAAGGAGACTTGAGTTTAATCACTCGCAGGTAGATAGCATTTGAAAACGAACCTCTGCCGGAGCCTTCCTTCCTTCTTCCGACGAAAAACCCTAAATTAACAGAATGTCACTGATTCGTCTCTCCCGCCACAATTCATCCTCCTCCTTCGCCCTCCTCGCCCGCCGCCTTCACGATTCATCTTCCAACGAAACAGTCTCCACCTATTCACGTCTGCGAGACCGTTACAACTTCCACCCACCACCACCGCCTCCTTTGTCATCATCCTCCGAAGATCCCAACCTGAAGAAGAAGAAGCCGCCGAAGCCGCAATACCGACCTCCGTCCTCTCTGGAAGGGGTGAAGAAGATCCACTCCAGCCTCCCCTTCGATTTCAGGTTCAGTTACACTGAGAGTAGCTCAAGCGTCAGGCCCATTGGGCTGAGAGAGCCCAAATACTCCCCGTTCGGCCCAGATCGGCTGAACCGGGAATGGACGGGTGTATGCGCCCCGGCGGTGGACCCGAAGGTGGAGACGGTGGAAGGAGCGGAGGAGGAGGAGGATCCGAAGCTGGAGGAGAAAAGGAGGAAGGAGAGGGAGAAGATACAGGGCCCACCTCTCACTGAAGCTGAGAGGAAGTATCTTGTTGAGATTTGTCAGAGGAACAAAACCAAAAGACAAATCAATCTCGGGAGAGATGGTTTGACTCACAACATGCTTAATGATATTTATAACCACTGGAAACACGCCGAAGCTGTTCGTGTCAAATGTCTTGGTGTCCCTACTCTCGATATGAAGAATGTTATCTTCCACCTTGAGGTAGTCTAAATCTAATATTTGCCTTATCATATAATATAACAAAGTGTTAGATATTAATTATGAGTCCCTAGCACTTTGGGTGTTGTAGGATAAAACGTATGGGCAGGTTGTTTCTAAGCACTGTGGTACGCTTGTGTTGTATAGAGGGCGGAACTATGATCCTAAGAAAAGGCCTAAGATTCCTTTGATGTTGTGGAAACCTCATGAACCAGTCTACCCTAGGCTTATTAAAACAACTATTGATGGTCTTAGCATCGAGGAGACCAAAGCTATGAGAAAGAAAGGGCTTGCTGTTCCTGCCCTCACTAAACTCGGTCCATAACCGCCTTTTATGTACTTTTTTTTTTTGTAATTATTATCATTCTAAGTACTGTTGCCTGAACTGTGTTTGTTTATTTGTTTGTTTCAGCTAAGAATGGGTATTACGGTAGTCTTGTTCCAATGGTGAGAGACGCCTTCCTTGTTACTGAATTAGTACGGATTGATTGCTTGGGACTAGAGAAAAAGGATTACAAGAAAATTGGTGCTAAGCTTAGGGTGAGATGATGATGTTTCTCTTTCCCTCTGTCTCTTTTCACTTTGTTTGTTGTTTCATGTACTCTTTGATTGAAACAGAACACACTAACATGTGTAAGTGGTATTGTGTGAAGGATTTGGTGCCTTGCATCCTGGTGACATTTGACAAGGAGCAGGTCGTGATTTGGAGAGGTAAAGACTATAAGCCAGCCGAGGAGGACGAAGGTGAATATCCTTCGTTCATCACGAATCGTCCCAAGGTCTCTGATGCTGATTCACCAAACTAGGCGGGCTCTAGCGGATCTCAGTCCCCTTCACTTTGTATAGTATACACTTAATAGGTATACTATCTTATATATTTAAACAAAATCTCTACAAGAAAAAAAAGTAAACAAAATCTAATGAGAGATATTTACGTAATAATTAAAATCTAATTAAAAAAGATCGAGAATATCCATCTGTTGGTTAAGAGTACAAAACTGTGGTTCCGTACAGGCTCGCGTGGGTTCAATGTTTGAATGTAAGTTCAAGTCTTTGAAGACTTCTTCTTCTTCTTCAGGTTGAATTTTCACAACATCCAAGAGTTGTATCAATGCGTCAGTGCCCGGGTCTGCTGCTACGGCTCTGTTTCTCCGTTTAGGAAGCAACCTCTCCTTCCGATTTATCTTACGCTTCACCAAGGACAAAGTCTTCTTCCTTTCGGTGGTGCAGTCTTCTATAACTTCCTTGAGGGAGCTTAGATTGAAACTACTTAACTCATCCTCTTGCTTGATAGCGATTCTCTTCTTCTTCCTTTCTGGTTTCATCTCTTTATTTACCCCCACACAATCCCTATAACATGCAAACTTTTCTATTTTCTTATTTATATGTAACGCGGCGACAGCCCATTCGTTTGCTACTGATTTGGCCCGTTATACTCAAATTTATATTTTAAATACACTTTTTCATCCCATGAGCAGTATATATTAACAAGAAACTCAAAAGTCGAGAATATCATAGTATTTAATTGGGTATATTAACACTCCAGGCAGCAATTAAAATACGAATCCGACCAAGTAAAAATACATATAACAAAGAGAAACATATGGCTAACGATAGATCCCATGAGAGGTCCAAATCAAGCAACAAAGACATAAAATAGTATCATTCTCGTTTTATCACAGTTGGGGCAGAACCACCGGTCCTCGGCGGTGGCTGATCATCTGCCATTTGCCCACCAGCTTGAAGAAAATCACGAGCCAGAGCTTGCAGCTCGCCGCTTCCTCCGACTGTGGACGATGATGACGGTACGCCAAAGATATGATCAAACGGTCGAGGTTGTTGCTGCATGGCCCACGTGGAGGACATTGGTTCGAATATGGGAGAGAGCTCATACAACGACGGTGTTATTGTGGGGAGGTCTGAAATGGAAAGAGGCGGCGGAGATCCAGAAGAAGTCACCGGAGCCGGCGGTGGTTGTGGCAGCTCTAGAGTTGCTAAGTGTGCTTGTACATATGAAAGCTCAGTTTGCAGACTCACCACCTGTTTTTTTAAAACAAATTTCATACAAATGTGTATATATGCTTAAAAGTAGTAATAATGACAAAATAAAAGTAAAAAGATATATGAATCTCAATAATGATATTTCCAGCAATAATTAAATATTACAAGATTTTCCGAATTAGAGAAGATGCTGATTCACTTATGCCCAAAACACACGACAGGACTAATCGATCAAGCAAGCAAGACCACCGATTTAGAAAAATTACGGGGAATAAAACAATCCTATACCAATACCAGAAACACACATTTTACTTTTAGATATGAAAAAAAAAAATGCTTTCTTGTGACATACAAACTATCATTCACTAACATCAATTTATAGAAGGCAATTGCATGCGTGTCTATGTATTCGAGTCACCTATACTTTTATTGCAATTGGAAAAAAAAAGGATTATAGATAGTATTAAAAATGATGCTTAGACATTAGTGTACAACAAACGTGGTTGTTGTGGACAGGGAAGATGAATTTGCCATCATCCCAATCAATGGCTTGGATTAACTTAGAAAACAACTCTGTGGACATTAATGAACCTAATACATATGATCAATGATCACTAATTCCTGAGTCCTAGCTAGCTAATTAACTACGACTTGGCATTTTAGTAAGGAAGAGAGAGGCCACATTGGATCATGTGAAATGCATACATTTTTTTCAAACAATATATATACTGTCTTACTAAACCACCATATTACTAAAACTCTATGCAGATATATAGTTAACGATCAAAAACTTGTTCAATCAACATACATAACACATATAAGGCTTATAGACACGTCATTAATATAAAGATTAACTTTACCCAAAAGGCAAAAGGTATATGAACCCAATTATAAATTTCGTAAAAAAGAAATAATTTTGTTTTCTGGACTAATTTTCATGTTGATCATCTGAAAACTTTATAACAACAAAAACATATCCAAGAATAAGAAAAAAAATTTGGAACTAAAACAGAAGAAATTTTTTTTCTTCTAGATGATTAACAGAGAGTAATTTGCATGAGGCTTGGACAGAAACGACAAACAGATAAAAAACAAAAAAAAAGAAGGAAAAACAGACTAAATGTTGTAAATGTTGTAACAGAAATCAATAAAACTTTTAAAAAAAAATGTTGTAATTTGAACAATTAAGTTTTTGAAGACAATTTATTGTCGTCACGACATAAAGACAGTAGATCGACTTAAAACTGTTGCGATTTCCCATCAAAATTATGCTCATGATAATAAGGTATTAATTTAATGTAATAATGAATGGAATTGACTTACCTGTTGCTGAAGAGAGACGATGTGGGAGACGCAGCCGTAGATAGGGTCTCGGAGGCGAGCCTGAGCCTCGAAACAGATTGAGACAACTGCGTCTGCTCGTTTGTGCTCGGGAACATGCTGGAGGAGTTTCGAAACGTTGCTTGCGCCGAAAACCTTGTGGACCGCCGCGAAGTGCGCCGCTCCTTGCTCGGAATCGAAATAGGGCGCGAATATGCAGCCGGCGACGCACTTACGTCTCAAGAACTTGCACGCACCGCACGGTCCTCCTCCACAGCTGCTGCTAGGGCTTCCGCTACTGCTCATCTTCCAGTCACTTACCCTCTTTTTGTTTTGAAGTGTTGGACAAGGTTCCTTACTTGTTAATTTGTGATTAGGGTTTTGAGATTTATGGAGCTATATTTCATCCGTATTAGGATGTGTTTTTTGGTTCGTGGTTAGCAGAGAAAGGTAATCGTTTTGGAGAGAAGAAAGGGGGAGATGGAAGAGGTCGGACGTAAACAAAACTAGGGTTTGGCTTGTTCTAATTGGAAATATTATTATTTCCCCCTTCAGTACATTAATTGTATATAGCTTCTAGTAAAGTTAAAAAAAGAAGACAAATGTTGTCAAAAGATATATTCATCTAATTAGTTTTGATATTACAAAAAAAATAATAGTTAATTAAGACAAGAGAATTATAAAATCCTTCGAAGCAACGCGATGTAGCGTACTTGTCTCGTGTTAGGCTCTTTGCGTGAAGCAAAACATTCCATATCTCTCAACTTCTTCATCGTTATACTATTCCCTTCCTTTTTCTACTTATGGTTGAATTTTATTCTTTGCATATATGTATTAATGCACATTCAATCTAACACAATTAAATATTGGCTGCATATCAAATATATGTATTAATGAATAACAAATATTTACTAGTTTTTTTTTTTTTGGAACTAATATCTGCTTAATTTTTTATATTAGAAATGTAACGGCTCGACGCTACGCGTTAGATTTTTCTTGCTAAACGTTATTAACATTTTTCAACGTGTTCAAAAGTTTTGACAAAATTTTCCTCCGTCAGATCCTTAGAGAAATGCAGTTCTTTTTTAATAACAAATATTTACTTAATTTCATCGTTTATCATTCAAACATGCACATAACTACTAATTTGAGTTCCGTACTACTACAAACCAAAACCAGCATTACAAAGCCAATCCCCTATATATTATTTGTGAAGCATTATAACATGTTTTGGTAACCGCGTGTCATCATGAGAATGCTTTTCAAATTTACTAGAGAAAAAT
>JABAYD010078989.1:0-12288 GCA_014822095.1 Diplotaxis tenuifolia | reverse complement strand
AGATTTATCCAAAACGACGTCGTTTTGATAAATTAACGGTTGAGTAACATCTTTGACGGTCAACATATATATAGACACTATTTTGATAGTTCATATATGACTTTTGAACTTTTTCATAGTTTATGATGAAATACGCACTGCTGCTAAGTTCGTGAAGGAAAAGACACGACGCTTAAAGTTCATCATGTTGAATTAGGCCCTTTTTCCTATGTTTTTACTTGAACCTTCGCCAGGACTTGTCGTCGTTGTCGAGCTTCAGCGTGATTCGCCTCTCTCTTTCAAGGTAATATTTGAGTGATGAAGTTTGCTTTGAGTATCTTTGGTGTGAACATACAATCAGTTTATAACTTTAAATTGATTTTTTTTTTTTTTTTTTGCATATTGATTCACGCAGATAGTAAACCATGGAAACTCCTGTTGATGCTCCTATCAAGGTATAGTTCCAGCATGTCTACTCAGTTTCTATGTCTCTTTTTTGCTTTAAATTCAACGATATCTATGGGTTACAGGACAAGCATGAAGTAAGTCATAGGTTGAAGAAACCAACGGTGGTTTTTGTGTTGGGTATGTAGTTCCACTCTTATGTAAACATGCTTTTACTATTTTCGAATCTTGCTTGAAGGTTGAATGGTTTTGAGTTTAGGTGGTCCTGGAAGTGGAAAAGGTACTCAGTGTGCTAATATTGTCCAACATTTCAGCTATACCCACTTGAGTGCTGGTGATCTTCTCAGAGCAGAGATTAGGTCTGGTTCTGAATTTGGGTAAGTGAACTCTCATGTCTCAAACTTATTGATGAATAATAATATTCCCATAAGTTGATCTTGTTCTTGCTTAGGGCTATGATGTTTTTTTAATGGTCTTTCTTTCTCTGGATTGTTTCAGAGCTGTTATCCAAGGCATGATTGCTGAGGGGAGAATCGTGCCGTCTGAGATCACGGTGAAGCTTTTGTGTAAAGCTATGGAGGAAAGTGGTAATGATAAGTTCCTCATTGATGGTTTCCCTCGCAATGAAGAAAACCGAATAGTATTCGAAAATGTCGTAAGGCTCATCTGCATCTCTTTATATCTATTTTTACATGTTTGTAAGCATTCGTTTATTAATTCTTTATTGTGGAATTGAAACAGGCCAAAATCGAGCCTGCTTTTGTTCTGTTCTTTGATTGTCCTGAAGAAGAACTAGAGAGGCGCATTATGAACAGGAATCACGTAGGTATCTTTTAGTCCTAACCTAAAATGTGTTCTTGTTTTACCAAAGTTGTGTCTTGGTTGGTTATGAAGGGAAGAGAAGATGATAATATTGAGACGATCAAGAAGAGATTCAAAGTGTTTGTAGAATCTACCCTCCCTATTGTTAGCTACTATGAATCTAAAGGGAAACTTCGAAAGGTTAGGGTTTATTTCTCCTCCATGATCATTACCATCAGTCACTGTTCTTGAATCCTGATCCTCTATTTTGTTTGTTTTCTCAAGATCAATGCTGCAAAACCTAGCGAAGAGGTCTTCGAGGAAGTCAAAGATGTATTTGCATCTCAAACCTACAAGTGCTCATAGTCCTCTTAGATATTTTATGTATTAGTTGTTATCACCGTTAGGTTTGCCTACGTAGGCATCAATAGACTAGGTTATCGCCGAACAAAACAAAACATAGACTTTCAAAGTCCATGTGACTTGTCGTATACGTAACTAGGTTTACAAACTTGTGCTTCAGTAGTGCTTATGTATAAGCAAGTATCTCTACATTTTACATGTATAAGATGATGATATATCCACATCTTCGTTGTAATAATTACTTTTACCATCCACAATGAGTTTAAAACCTCTTTCGACCATTGAAATCTTTACAATAAAGATGTTGATAAAATTGATTTATCTAACTGGCGTTAACACCCGTTGCAAAGTTTCAACATGTTAAAACTTCTTTTTGGTAGCCCACAGTTGCTGCATGTCGTTTTCTTGATTGATTATACAATTTTTTTTATTTTTTCACTCAATAATTTAAACGTATTTTTTTATATAATAATATTTTTTTAAAAATATATAAAAATTACATTAAAAGTCAAAATTTTTCTTTATTTATAAATAGAGACTATTCTCATTTCATTTGGATACGGAAGAAAAAATTCATTTTTAGTATAATAATTTAAAATAAATATTATTAAAATTTAAATTTTAGTTTTTATTGATCTTGATATTATTTAAAAATAAACTTAGTATAATAATTAAAAATAAATAGTATTAAATTTTAGTTTAGTTTAGTTTTAATTTTTCAAAATAAGAATTAAAAGTTGTAGGGTAGAGTGTTGTAATTTTTAAAACAAATTATTATACATGTCTAAAATGAAGTGGATGTTGAATAAATAAAGTAAAAAAGAAAGAACCTGATGTGGAATGAAAATAAAAGTATAGAAAGTGGAGAGGACATTGAAACCATTGTACATGATTTTAGGAATTTGTCAGGCTCAGTTGACTTATTAATCAAGTTTCCAAATTCGCAAAGTGACCTGTTTGAAGCAAATGATATTTTCTTAAAAAAATGTAATTATGTTCACGCCGCCACTTGAAAAAAAAAACTATTATATGTCGTTAGAGCAATTCCATCTAAAAAAGTGATTGGATATTTCTAGTTGATATTAGAGTGATAAATGAGGTTCACAAAATTTTAGATACCCATCTAATAAGTTCTCAAAAATTCTCATTCAAGAATTTATTGAATGTGTATCTAAGTTTAGAAAACGCTATCTATCACTTTAACATTAATTAGCATCTAATTGTTTTTCTGAGAACAGGTGCACCGTGCACTTACGTGCTTAGAGGCCAACACCTTGTCCTTGCGTTGGCTACCATCAAAAACTTAAAAGATTACTACTACGTAAGTACATGCCACATGGTAACTTACATATATTATATATACACTGCAAAAAAAAAAAAAATAGCCTCTTGTCCGTTCTTCAATCGCTACTAAGTAAACCATATTTTTCAAAATGATGTTAGCTCAGCACGTGTTTGGATTCTGCGAGTTCATCACCGTTTAGTTACATTATCGTCGCCTCCATCCTCGTAGTCTCTCTTCGTATCTTCCAAAGATTCGCCACTTTCCTCGTCACCCGTCCATGGCATCGCCACAGCACATTCACGTTCCACAGCAGCAAGGGGATAACGGGCAAGAACGATCCTTCTTCTCCACCGTATTGCGCCGAGTGCATGCAAGAGGCGGAGGAAGGAGACAAGATTAGGAGATTGACGATTTGTCTTCACTGTTTCCACGCGTACTGTATTGATGCATGGTTTTGTGAGATGTCGGCCTGTCCGTTGTGTAGGGCTGAGATTCCGCGGTCACCGCCGGCGAAGCCTCTTTTTTTACTTTTTTGTTTCTATTAATGATATGGATCTAACTCACAGCCAAAAGCTAGCTCAAGAGTGGAGGATTGCCTATACATATATATATTGCGATCTTATATTTGATCGATGTGGGACATCTAACAGTTTCCGCCGGTGTATTCGATTTCTTCAGCAATAAATAGTTCTTCTGATGAAACCATGATCAACGTCTCGACGCGTAGCGTAGCTCTCTAGCTAATATCGTATTTTACTATTATTTCTTAGTTACGTGTTAGATTTTCTTGTTTTTCTTTTGATAATACCACTTTGCCTAACTCCAACACGACTACAAAAATTGTAATTTAAATAAGATTTATCCATAAATAGTATGGTATTTTATTCTTGCTTGCTTTAGCTGTAATGATTTAATAGTATATACTATGCTGCATGAAAACAAAATTGAAAGTGGGAGTCAATAGGTTTTCGACACCTCGTAGAGAGAAAGAAAGACACTTAGTCACGATTCCGGACCAGCATGCCTACTTCGAAAATTGGATGGCAGTGAGTTAGCTGTCGTTTCGACTATGGTCCAGTGTTTTGAACTAGCGATAAGTTTTGTTGACAAAAGAAAACAAGAAGACCATGTCAGATCATATGATCCAATGTTTTAGTATACGGATAAGTTGAAGTTGTGATAAAAAAAAAAAGAGATTGTGATACGATGATGAACAACTTATATAAAAAGATTGAACGTAGTAAATTTTGAGTTTTTTTTTACAACCGTTGAAATCCAGCTATAGACTAATTCCACAAGATCCGCAGCAGCAACATATTTTTACTATTTAAAATGTCCAGGTGGCTAGCAAGTATCAAATCAAGTTTTCGCTGTATTGAGTTTTTATTTTCTTCAAGCACCACTACACTACCATCACTAATTTTTTTTGAGTGGGCTCACATAAATAAAAAAAAAACTGAAAGTAGTAAATTTTGAAGACGTTTTTCTTTCAAGATCGAAATATTTATCACTTCTAATCATTTATTTACTTCAGAAAAATGTTTAAACATATCATGGATAAATTCTAAGTAAATACAACATATTAACCATAACGGTTCAGAAATCAATAAAATGATTATGGATTCTTTGTTTCCTTCAAAACACCAAAAGGGCTATAAGGAGAATCATACGAGCATCGATTTTGCTCCTCGTTTCTTTTAGATTGGTTCGCCGCCATGAAAGATACAAAACATTCCACTGATTCTTCACAACCTACTTCCTCATGCAGAGTCTTGTTCCCATCGGCACATGACTTCTCCTTCACTTGCTCCTCTTTTGTCTCTCCAATCGATTTATCAAGGAACCGCTTAAACCATTCGACCGAGTCTTTTGGATAACGTTTGAGACCATTGACAAAGTCAACATAGTAAAGACCAAATCTAGCAGTGTATCCCTGTTCCCATTCAAAGTTATCCATCAATGACCATGCATAATATCCCCTTACGTCACATCCATCTTCCCTATAAACCATATTATAAATTTTGTCAATAAAAACTTTGATTTAAATTGAAACGCATATAGGTAGTAAGATAAATAACTAACACTATAGCTTTGTGAAGTTGTTGGAAATGTACGTCATGGTACTCAATCCTAATTGTGTCCTTAAGAATCTCTTCTCTTGGCTTTGTACCATCGTCCATTTGGTTGATTCCTGCAATTTATAATCAAAATGAGTTATATGTAATTACGCACCTCTACAAATTCATACTCCTTATTAGCAGATACAGATAATAAATTCTTAGTGTTCCTAGTTAACAAAATAAAATACTAAAGAAGTTTTCTAACCATTTTCTTTAATGTAGACCGGCATGTTGTTGTATCTATCTTTGATATAGTTTAAAACTTTTCGCAAGCCTTCCGGGTATGACAATATTTTGAGCCTTTCCTCCTGAAACAAAAATTCGAGTTTTAAAGCATATTAGGATGTAAATTAATGTTTCATATTTGGATATTTGAAAGAGGAAGCACGTACCCCAGGTCCCATGATGTGGCCACTGTGATTATTCACTGTCTCAAAGAATGATATAAACATTGTTTAGTTTACCATCTAAATGGCATAGATAGATATTTTTTATGAAACTTGCAAAACTTTTACGTACCTGTCCATTCCACGTAATGATCAGTCTTGAACCGAGGCTTTGCTGGGTCGATGTGAGGAAGGTGTCTAGCAAAACGTGCTGTATAGTAATTTATTCCGACAAAATCTGATGAATTTTTCAACATGTTTGATTGTTCCACGGTAAATGAAGGTAATTTTTTTCCTGCATATTTTTTAACTATCTCTGGATAATCTCCGTATATCACTGGATCAAGATGCCTATAATAAACATATGATATAAACCAAGATTAATACGATGTAAACATAATTATTCAAAATTGTTTTGTTTAGATAACTTACCATCCAATTTCAAAAGCAAGAGTTCGTATAGCTGCTTCTTTATCATCAGTAGAGTCGGAATGATAAGGCACGAACCATCTTGGTGACAGAACTATACCAATTTGATGACCATCATGTGATGTTTTTTGGCATTTTCTGAATTCATCTACTGCAGCAGCATGAGCTAGAAGGACGTTGTGCGAAACAATGTACGGCTCAGTACTCGAATCACCAGCTTGACACTTGTCGTTTACCCATTTGGAGCATCGTCCAACTGCCTTGTTGCCATTTTCGTAGCCCGCAATAGTCATAATGTACGGCTCATTGATTGTTGTCCACATCTTAACTTTATCGCCAAACTCTTGGAAACAAACTTTTGCAAAATCTCGAAAATCTTCTCTATTTTTTTTATCAAAAATAGTCATAAAAATAAAATAAAAAATCATTATATATGTAATTAAAATTGTGTATTATAGAATATTAGATTTATCTTAATTAGGCTTACACAATTTTAGGGCTTAAAAAGCCACCATATTCGTCCTCCAAAGATTGTGGATGGTCCCAGTGATATAGTGTCATTGAAGGTTGTATGTCTGCACATTTATTAGACCATGATACGATCATATATTCATATTTTTGTAAAGCTATATGTAAGCACAACTTTCAATTAATTAGAGACCGTTAAGGTTTTAACTATACTAGTAAATTAATGATCTTACCATTAGCAAGAAGTTCATCGATAAGATCATTGTAGAATTGTACACCTTCTTTGTTTACGCCATCCTTTAGCTTTCCACCTGTAGATAATTAGGTTACTACATAAATAACTTGTAAGACGGACAAAAAAAACTAGAAAGTATAGTAATGAAAAATATAACTCTCAATAAAGAAAGATTACTGGGAATTAATCTGGCCCACGAGATTGAAAATCTGAAAGCGTCCATGTTTAGCTCCTTCATCAACTTGATGTCATCCTTTTGTTTTGTCAAATAATAAAACAATATAATATTAAATTTTTATTATTAATCAACCAATGCAAAAACGATAACTATATAGCGTCCAAATATAAATTATATGGAAAGTTATTTTCATGTTGACTTGTACAAAGACATGAAAATATTTTCTTATTTAATTCACACGATGTGATAGTTTGATTTAGCTCAAGTTTAATAGAACAAGGTTGGTTCTAGCCTATTGATACATGTTTTAGAAAGGAGATTGGTTTTAGTAAGTACCTTATAGCGGTGATAAAAATCAATTGTTACATCTGCGTTATGCATTTTGGTCCTCTCTGCATCAAAGATTTTAGTTTTTAGCCAAATAATTAAATTGAAATATGGTCTTGTTATAAGAGTGTTAATCAAATCTGGGACGCAAATTATGGTTTTGGGACAAACCTGGGTAAGTGCGGCTGAAGTGGTCCCATATAGCTGGAGACTTTCCACCTTCATATGTTGCTCCTTCGTACTGTATAAATAAAAACAATGAGAACATTATTTTAATCGAAAAGCTATTTTAGAATGACAAAACGTAATTTTTTCTAACCTAAGAAAATAATATAAATTTGGAGCAGTCTTTTAATAAGGATTATGAAATTTGTAAGTCAGAGATTCTGTTGTCCTCTAATCAAACATAATAACTTTATAAGGATGATGCGAGCTACTTTATATGTATAGTTATTAGTTTTGTGAGATATACAAAAGCGAACATTTAAGAAAATGATAAACACAGAACGTTAGAATCTACAAACGTAAGCAAATAAAATAGTTGATATTCCTTGTAGTTAAATCCATCTGGGCCGATGTGCTATGATTAAAGTTGTAAGGTTCAACTTTTTTTTTCTTTAAGTTGCTAGAAAAAAAAAGTTCAACTTTTTTTGTCGGAAAGAGGGCATATGTTTTGTAATATAACTACTTTTTCAATCAATTTAGTGAAAAACCTCATTTTTACAGAATTAAAATGACGAAAGGATCACATAACAATATTCACCTCTTTTTTTCTATCAACAAAGATAAAATACACACACAAGCTATTTCTTTTACTTTAGTATATCCAACAGATTATGATCATCAATAATATATATCGGAGACACATGTAGAATGAAAGACTCATTAATCGTCATTCGTCAAAAGTTAACAAACTGCAAAAATTACAGCATTTCAGAAGAGTGTTTATCATTAAGATATTGATTAACAGAATAATTAAAAGTAAATTGTGTTATTTATACTTTTAAAATCACATTTTACCAGTAAAAGTCACCTGATATGCAGAACCAGCCGTTCCAAAAATGAAACCATCAGGAAAACTATGACGATCTAGTATTCGGGAATCAATTGTCTCTGCAAACAAAGAGATTATCGAAAGGATGATGAAAAGACGATATCTCTTAGCCATTTTTTCCCTCTTTTTTATTTTTTGTATGGTCTTAATTTTTCTTTTTTTGAGATTTCAAAGTGGTGTGTATTGAAGAGAGATTTACTCTTCCTTGTCTTTCTTATATAGAGATTTTCATCGTTCAGTAATAGACGTCATCTACGTGGAAATGTTTGGACTTATATATCATACAGAATGATATAGAGATAACTAATAGTAGTATTTTCTAATATATATTCCCGGATATTTCTTTCCAGTTTTAGACTAGTAGGCAGAATAGGCTACGATATTCCAATTAGGGTTCTTAGATTTTACTAACGTTGGTAGTTGGTACTATCAACTAAATGTTAGGAGCTTTTTTGTCCATGGACCATAGTCATCTATGAATGTGGCCGTGATCATGCTCACGTTCACCATCTGTCTATATAAGCTGATGTTGGTGTTGAATGTAGTCAAAATCGTGGCTTCGTTCACTGCTAACATATACTGTGGAAAAAGAAAATATCCTGCGAAGTATTTTCGAGGTACGGTTACACTTTCACCTTTAATGTTCCACACTCCCACCGTCCCACGCGCTCGGAAAATTGTTGCTGTATGCACAACGTAGACCATTTTGGATTTTTAAGATTTTCTTTTTGTGATGAGTCGTGTTAATTTTTTTTTTGTTTGCTTAATATTAGTTTTATCTTGAACTTTCTTTTTGTGAAATATTAACCTGCAATTTAGCATTTCTATTTTTAGTGGATGTATTCTTTCAAAACATATTCATGAAATTTTGACAGTTGATTCATGTATGTATATATGTAACGATCCAATTGTTATAGAAACATAATATTTGCTGAAATATATATTTTCTGTAAATGCAAACAATTTCATTTGATAAATAGTATGTGTCATTGTCATCCAAAAACCATGCTAACCGTCGGTATCATTTTAGTTTTATTGGCTCTTCACAGAATCTTTTTTTTTCATGATAAAATATGAGCTAAAACTTAGCATGAACAGACCTTAATGGTTTTTTAAACTTCTTATAAATTATTTTCTCTTAATTTGACAATGGACCGACAGGCGACATCATTTAGAATTTGAATTTGAATTTGAAAAAAAAATGCATTGAATTTGAGCATGTAAATGGTAATAACGAAAAAAAACTTATTTGATTCCGTTCGCCCTTTTTGAAAGATATTTTTAGTTTTTTTACTGAGTGAAACTATATTATATGGAAAATAGTCATTTTTGAGGATTATGACACGAGAAATTACAAATTTCATCCAAAAACTAAGAAAACCAGATATGAGCAATAGTCCTTATCACATCCTAATATCCTATAGAAAGGAGATGAGAACAATAATTTGGCAGTGACATGCTTTGCTTTTTAGATAAGCACTAAATTTCCAACATAAGGAGATGGACTTATACTTTTTTTTTATCATTCATTTTTGAATAGATATCCTTACTAAATTATTATTTATTTAGAAATCAGAATTTCTTATAAAATTTGAATACGTAAAATTGTATATTAATACAGTAATTACTGAACCAAGAAAATATGAAATAATGTGTATTCCTCACATGATGATTTTAAATTTATATTACTTAACCATGTTAGCGCTATCATGATGATTTTTCTTTTGGGCATTTGATGCATGAATCCTAAGATGCATGAAACAACCCAAAACAAAGTCTGATAACAAAAACAGCTGATGTAAGAAAAAATAGTTCCATCAAACATTGAACCAAAGTGAAACAGAAAAAAAAACGCAAGAAATACTGAAGAATACAATTAAATTAAAACACTGGGAAATTTTCCTTCCAGATGAATGTAAGATATGTTTTTTATCAAAAAAAAATATGTAAACGACAGTTATAGCAAACAAAAATAATATATATATATATATATTAGTAAAACTGGATAGAATTTTGCTTTTTCACGAAACGTAAAGTTAATTTCCGTACGAGAAATGATCATGTGCAAGAAAGAAAAAATAAAATAGAATTCAACAAATTTTATAACATGTCTAGTTATCAAAAACGAGATGAGAACAACAAGTACAAATTGACCCCGGATGTTTGTAGTTGTTCTTCTGTTTTACTTTAATTCTTTCGTCAACAAGGATTTTTTAGCTCTTTATGATGATCATAATTTAATGGATAAGAATAGAAAAAAATTAAATCAGGAGTGGAGCATAACTGCGTAAGTCAATTCGGAGAATAACACAGTGCTATATGCTAACTGGTTACATTAATAAGTAGTAAATTTGACTATAACATGTCTTTGATTGGTTATTAATGGAGTAAATGAGTGAAAAGAATAAAGTTGAAATGGGTGAAAAAAAGAAAAGTAGAAACAAGAGTAAACTTTTACTTCTGACAGAAGTGAACAAAAATAAAATAAACATGCAGATTCTTTTACTCCACATTATTCTCGCCAATGATGCCAAACAGTCATAACCATAGTGAAAGAACACGCTTACCAACAAGATGTACCTTCTCACGATTACATTTTTCTGTAAAGTTTTTAGTTTTTCGATCTTAGAACGATTCGTAAGAGCTTTCAGATTTTAATTGACTAAAATATGTAATTTATATCGAGATTTTTTTAGTGTTTGAAAGTTTAAAAACACTCAGAAATGCCAATGCTTTTTTTTTTTTTTAACTAGAAATGCCAATGTTTTCCTCTTAGCTTAAAATATTTTCTTAATGATTGTCGCATCTCATGTTTAATGCCTTTGTTATCCATTTGTCCTAACTAATTAATACCTCATTCTGAGCCAACCAACACTTATACAGTTATACTCATAAATGAATAACCATAAGAAGCTTGTGAATCAAGAAATGAATAATGAGTATTGTAATATGGACTCCATTGTGTGTGTTTATCATGCCGTACGCACTACACTGCTTTCCATATTAAGGTACGATATGTTCCTTTGGCTGTCCCAATGGTGACATTGCTCACACAGTGGTACAATATACTTAATATACGAAACGTAAAATCGAACGAGGATATTATCAAACAAACTAACACATTATGATCAAAGAGCTATGATAAAGTCAAAACCAAGGCAGTGACGATATATAGAAGGACAAGCATAAGCAAGCTCCAAGAATAGATGATGTTTGAAAACCATTTAACGCTCGGAATTATCAATGTTTTTTTTTCCAATATTAAACTTTAGTGACAATGTATTATCCAAACAAAGTATGCGTCCTATTTTAGTACTTTATTTTCTATACATCGACAAGGAACGGTACGTGTTAAGTGTACACAACAAATAGTAGAATACATCAATATATAAGAAATGGCTCATGACTTATTAGATAACAGCCACTTTCTGCCTTGTCTCACTATACTCTCCCTTCAACAATCTCCTAAACCACTTAGCTGATTTCTTCAGATACCTCTTACGTCCATCTTCAAAGTCCACAAAAACTAGCCCGAACCGGACCGTGTATCCTTCCGACCATTCGAAATTGTCCATCAGCGACCATGCAAAATATCCTTTCACATTCACCCCCATCCTACAATTTAATGTAAATATATATTCTTCAGTATCATTTTCATTTTATGTTTCAAGAATCAAATCAGTATGTTTTCTGTTTCATTTTTTCAAAATACTAATCTGCCAGGCATGATAAATACGGTCCTGATTATACTTAGTGTTGGCGTACTATCTATAATAACATGGAAATGTGAACGCAAACAAACAATTGAAACTATGTTATGTTTATATATGTGATGGGGAAGGGAGAGCTTACAAGATTGCCTCGCGAACCCTCTTAAGGTGATGAGCGTAGTAGTCAATTCTCAAGTCGTCAATAAGAAAGATCTCTCCAATGCTAGCTTCATCCACTCCTACATGATTTTAAGAAAGAGACGAACAAAGTAATATTAGTCTAAAATGGTTCTTGGTTCTAAGAGTTCACATATTTAAAGATAGATTTTCTAGATGTTATAGATTTACCGTTTTCTGTTATGTACAAGGCGGGATCATTGAATTTGTGTTTGGCATGTAGTAGAAGATCACGAATACCCTCAGGGTATATCAAAAGCCATTCCGACCCAGCCTGAAGTAAACCATAGATTACAGAAGGTTGCATATGTTACGATAAACCACTAATTTTAGATAAACAACTTTTTTATCCATATTTACGTTATACAGTA
>JABAYD010078905.1:0-10105 GCA_014822095.1 Diplotaxis tenuifolia | reverse complement strand
TGTCGTCGCTAGAAACGTGTTTTCTTGTAGTGAAAACTAATCCCAACATCGATGATGACTGCTCCCGGTTTTATCCAGCTTCCTCTGACCATGTTTGGTTTACCAACGGCAGAGATTATGATGTCAGCTTGTCTTGTAATGTCTTGAGGGTTCTTGGTTTTTGAATGGATAATGGTAACAGTTGCATCTTCTCTCTATAGCCAAGCCATACACAAAAATAATCACATCAAAAAGACCATCCAAAACCTATCATTTCAAAAGGACGTACAATAATATTTTACCTGAAGTAATATAGCAGCTGGCATACCAAAAGTGTTACTCCTGCCGATAACAACAGCTCTCTTTCCTCTGATCTCAATGTTGTTCCGGTGTAACAGCTCGATGCATGCCCTTGGAGTCGGTGGAAGGTTAAAGGGTTCTCTTCCGCGTATAGCAAGCAGCCCAATATTTAATGGATGCAATCCCTTGACGTCTTTCTATTGGACGCAATCCCTTGACGTCTTTCTCTATACTAACCGCATTTAATATCTTCTGCTCATCCATATGCCTTGGGAGAGGCAACTCAACAAGGATGCCATGGACACAAGGATCATCGTTGAAGCTTGACACACATTCCAACGTCTTCTCTTCTGTCGTATCTTCGGGTAGATGAACTTACAAATGTCCTGATGCCAACAAATCCACAAGTTGCCCAATAAGGTTTGGAGAGTTCTGTGTCCCCAACATGGAGTAGTGCTAATCCAGGAACCATGCCAATTGATTCCTTCATTCTTGAGACTTCCGTTCTGATCTCACGTATCATGTCCACTGCAACCTCCTTCTGTTTATCAATTACCATAGCTGCATCAGCTGAACACAAAAGAAAAAAAAGGAAAATCTTATTAGGATAATTGAATTTCGTGCTAATTAAAAAAGAAAAAGTGTTCAAAGTTCTTACAAGAGTAGCCACGGGCGGACACAGCTGTCCTTAAGCAGAGATGGCGGGGGATGATGGCTCTTTTTGGGATGAGAACCGACGGCGTGAAGGAGGTGCAACCCATCAACGATGATCTCATGATTTTGGCTTCCATCAGCTTTAGGGTTTAACAAAAACAATCAAATACAACTTTTCCATATATTATCTCCACTTTACAAAAGTCACTAAAATTTCTTAGCTTCTAAAAAAAGCTGCCACATCAACTAAAATATATCACAACCAATCAAATCATTTTTTATCTACTGATACAAGTTGTCATTTTAATTTAGACTTTTTATAAAATACTACAAATAAATAAATAATATACGTCGTATAGTTGATTGTACCGCATTACTTAAATCAAACCGACAAAATTTAAATATATGTAAGCCAAATTAAAACAAACTGGCGGTTTATCAAAATATGGAAATTTACTAATTATATAAAACCAATAGATTCATATTTTAACAGTCCCTTAATAAATATAGAAATCTACTAATTATATAAAATCAATAGGTTTTGGAAATCGTAATATACCAGTTCCTTCAAAAAATCTAAATTTAATAATTAAATAAAATTGATATTTAAATAATTCAATGAAATTGATATTTTTTTTAAAAAAGTCCATTATTAATCACTTATTTAAATCATGTACTTAAAAATGTTAATGTATTTTAACATTAAATAAAAATTACTCTGTATTGATAAATTTGAATCGTAAATTTTTATTTTTACTTAAATTAAAAGTAAATCAAAACAACAACTCAAATATAAAAACTAAAAACGCAGGTTATATTTTTGTTTTTTTACAAAACAAACAATTGCAATTTTTTTTATAAAAAAAATCATTTTTTCAATTTTAAATTAGATCTTTGATTATTTAGGATTTGTTTGTTGGTAATCTCAGTTTACTAATTCAGTGGATCTAAAAATTAAAAACCAAAACCGAAACCAAAGGATGAAATTAAAAATAGAAATTTAAAAACTATAAATAAAAAAAACAAAATTATTAACAAAATTAAAAAAAAAACTGAAACTAAAAAATAATGCAAACCAATCATCACCACAAATTTCAGACTTGATTTTATTACAAAACATATTTTAAATAAAAACAAACTTGGAGAGCTTGTTTTGGAGATCTTAACAAATGGTAAGCAGAGGGATGCAGGTAGATCGATACATAAGAAGCCTAAAGATGTTCTTCTACGAGAAGTATACGCAGAAAACGAAAATGGTTTTGAACAAGAAGTTAAAAGAGTTGTTGAGGTTGCACTTCTCTGCATATCAAGTAACCAGTGTGACAGTCCTCGCATGGAAGATGCACTCAGGTTTTTATCTGAAAGACTGAAACACATAGTAATAGGTTGAAATGTTGAACTGCACATAGCTTATTGTACTAAAAACATAGCAGTGTGTGACTTATTTAGATCTTTGTTTGAACTTTATATGTAATGAATGATGTTCGTGTATTATGTTGAACTTATATAGTGTGTGTGCTACTTTTAAAACTGAGTTTAAATAGAAATAATACTGTTCAACAACTCTGAAACAAGTACTTTGAAGTTCTGAAGAACTTATTAAAGATAGATCCAAACTTTTAAACAAACGAGAAACAAAAATAAACAAAACAAAGGTCTTAAAAGAGCTCAAACAGTAAATTTCTCAAAATCTTTAAGCGCGAACACCTCTGTTAAGACTCACCATACGGGTTGAACCATCCATTTGCATACCACCACCTCTGTTTCCTGACCCAGCTCTTGCTGCATATCCTCCTCCTCTGTTCTGTCCCGACCAGTCTCTAGCCTGTCCCGGTCTTCCTCCATATCCAGATCTGTTGTTACCTTGTCTTCCTCCATATCCAGAACTCATGTTGTTGTTGTCTTGCCATCTCCCACCACCTGATGCATAGTCCTGATTGTTTTCCCTTCTCCTTGCACTCAGATCAAGACCACCTCCACCTGTTCTTGCTTCCATCGCCCGCTCGTTACTTTCCGCCAAAACCGAGAGTTTCTCGGTTAGCTGGAAAGCCAAAGACTGTAATCTGCTGTGTTGCACTTCATGGAAGACAATGCATCGTGTTGGCTGGTCCCAGCTTGCGTGAAGCTCTTCGTTGATCATCATCTTGCTCACAATGCTGTGAACCTGTGCTTCAGTGACATCAAACATCTTAGCTAGCTGTTCAAGACTTAGGGACTCGTAGGAGGTAGAGTATGTGAATAGGTAAGTCCTTAGAGCCTCTTCTTTGATTCTAGCTTTCACCATTTCGAGGATGCTGTCACTGTTCTTGAGCATTCTCCAGACATCGAGAGAGTTCAGAACCTCAAACGCGGTCTGGAAATCTCCTTTGGTCAGGGCTCTGGTGGCTGCCATGACGTGATCACGTACATTCTCAGGTGGTGCATTGAACGCTTGCCTCTCACTGATCTCAAGAAGGCGACGGAAGTTCTTGCTGATCACTCTGCGTCTGGCTTCAAGCGAGTTTGCTGCCATGTTTGGGACTTCAAGTAGCATGGCGCCGATGAGATGAACAGCCTCCAGGAGCTCGAGGTTTATGTGCATGTGGTATGGCATTTGTCTTCTCCTCTCCAGCCTTTCCTGTTAAAATCAAGAGATTATTATAACACAAATGAGTATACTGAATCAAACAACATGACCATATCCATAGGCATCCATGTTGAAATAGAGTACACAGTAATGTACGAAAAGGAAACAAAATGTAGACCCTCATCAAATTCAGCACAAATATAATATATACTAGAAGCTCAGGTCTGATTCATACTCAACCTAATTAGTCCGACTTTAGTAACTATATGATGAAACTATTCATTTTCCACATTCTATTTGTATTATATCTGAAATAGTTACCTGTTCGGGTGTCTTCTCATGGTATCGACTTTGAGAGACACCTTGAGCAAGCAACTCCCTAACTCTTTGACCAGAGTACAGCTCGGAGAGGCAGCTATGGGATTCAGTGATCATTCCAACACGGAAGGCACAAAGACCAAGCTGCGCCATAGTCCTGTTAAAGAGAATCTGTGTTGAGATGTCCATGTGCTGGATGTTGTCTTGGAGATGACTCATAAGCAACAAGTCTCTAGCAGTCCCAAAGTTATCCATCAAAGCATGGTGATAGATATCACAAAGCATTGCACGTGCCTTGGTCCTCTCATCTCCATTCTTGTAGATAAGTGACACAAGAAGATCCATCATTGCTCGGCCGCTCTCTGGGAAAGTAGGCTTACGAGGAACAACCTCTGGAACAACAATGAATGAAGAAACAGGACCACTTTCCTCTTCGGCATCCTCAGCTTCTTCATCTTCTTCAACCAACTCAGCCAGCTTCCTCATAGCCTCATAAACCTCCTGGGGCTTGTAGTATATCGACTCAACACATCTCAAGGCTACCTTCGCAGCAGCTTTGAAATCACCCATCCGCTCAAAGTAATCCTGAATGTTCTGAGCAAGGGCCAAGAACATGGGCTCATCCCTCAGTCTCTCAACATACTCACGGGTGTGAGGATCAATAGACTGCAAACTCTTGAAAAACTCAGTGTCAATCCTCTCAATGAACGCAACCAAATTCCCCCAGACACGGATTGTTCCATCATAATCAGCTGGCTTCGAAGTTTCATTCTCATCAGGCTCGATCGAGTCGTCCACAACAATGTTATTGTACTTGACAAGAATGTCGAGTATGGTGAGCATGTTGAGAACGCACTTCTTCCAGACCTTGATAGGCATGTGTCCGGTGAGACCAGGATTCACATCAAACTGAGCTGAGATAACACTAAACAAGATCTCGAGCTTCTGAGCAGGAGTCTTGGCGATCTTGGTCAAGTGTGTAAGCTGATCAACTAGGTCGAAACGAGCAGTCCCTTTCCTCCCACGAGCAGCCATAATCTCTTTAAACTTCTGGTTAACCCACTCCCAAGTGATCTCCTTAGGATCTTTACTAAGCAGCTTCTCCATCTGCTTATCTTTCTTGTTAAGCATAGTCTCCCAGCGAGTATCAGTAGTGTCTTCCACCTCCTCATCAGTCTCATCCTCCTTGTTATCATCATCATCCTCATCCTCGTCTTCCTCATCATCATCATCCTCGTCTTCCGGCTCATTCTCCTCCTCAACTTCAGGAGCCTCTCTATACTTATTAATCTCCTCCTCATACAACTTATTATTCTTCTTCAGCTTCTGCCTCATAGCATTCAACGCCTTGGAGTTGCTAGGACTCATCTTCTTCTTCGCCTCCTTATTAGCCAAGGCCTCGTTCAAGAAATCCTCAAGCATCACAAGCGTCTTGATGTACAAGGTGGGAGGCTTGATAGCCTCAGTGATCCTCATGACCTTCTCGAGCTGTTTGTTCACCTTGTCGAAATTCTCCTGGAGGCTGACCCAGTCGTTGATCTTCATAGCGTTCTTCATCTGCTCGACGGTGTGCGTCATCTCCTCGAAACGCTTGTCCTTCGTCGGCTTGATGACGCGCTTGGTGTCCGTGTCGTCGTCGTCGTCGCTGTTATCTTGGAGGTAACGGTTGTTGATGTCGTTGTTCTGTACCTCCTGGATCTCTTCCTCGATATCGCTCTCATCCTCGCTGTCACTACCGCCCTGTGAAAAAACGAACGATTCGATTAAGAAACTGAAGCGAACAACAGAGAGAGGGAGATTCGTGTGTAGAGAAACGAGAAGGGAACCTGTGCGAAAAAACGAGACATCTTCTTCTTCTTCTTCTTTGAGCAGGAGAGGTTAAACCTGAGATTCCATAGCCAGATCGATTATATAAATTCAGATTCGAACGACTCAATACAGTTTTTTTAGCACGAAATGTTTTCGAATCGAATTGATCTACAGAAAACGAGAACAGAGATGAAGAAGGAGTGAGTTACCTTAGTGGAGACGATGGAGATGAACGTAGGGAGATGAGTGATGAGAATCTCTGTAGAGAAGATAAGTGTAGCCGTCGATTCCAGAATATAATATATATCAAATGGAAATTAGGGTTTTCGAGTGACGAACTAAACCGAGGTTGTTATTTTGGATGGAGCTGAACCGGTCGGTTTGGTATTGATGCGTGAATAATTAAACCCTTATTCTAATTGATATCTATACCCGGTCGGTTTGGTATTTACTTTTGCTCGTTAGATTAATTTGTTCAAAATAGATGATTATTATCAATGAAATTACAAATTGCTTTGTACAATAGACTAATCTCCAAAACAATACATTCCTAAGTTTATATCACAAAAATAGCTTTCAAAAACTAAAATATGTTAAAATAGCATTTTAACTTTTGAAATCTTTTAAAAAAGTTTATTTTTAAAAAATTGAAATGTTATCTCCAAAACAACACTACCCAATATAACAAAAACTTTTTTTGGTGCTATTTTTGCCATTTTCTCTCGTACAATTAACATTGTTTAATCACAAAAGGGTTTAATTAGTCAATATAATATTTTTTTACAACGTTTCAGAAAATTTATACAAAAGAATCTGCAAAGAAAAGGACTCGGTCTGAAACAAAACTCTTTCAATGATCAACTAAACACAAGACCTTCTCCACAGCATTGGTTTCGTTGCTTCTATATCTCTTTCTCTCTTAAGCTGTCTTTACATCAGTGGAAGATGCAATACTCTTCCGGAGCCATACGTTGACAAGGATTGAATCAATCATGATCTACACAACAGTATGCTAACGATAAGAGTATGTACAAAAAAGTTGAGACAATACAAGTTTGAACCTGGTTTAAGTGTGCAGCTACGCAAGGAAGAACTAAAAGCCCTGGTTCACCAAATGCACCACGTAATTGCTCCACCACCGCAATCATTACCGGTAATGTTTTCTACAGGCACGGGAAACAAAAACACCAGAGCCATGACTTCCAAATTTAACAGATCAGACAGGTGGTTAAGGCAAAATTTTAATTGATACCTGGCTTGCAACGAGCAAGACTGCTGTGCCATTTCCCTTGGAGTTCTTACTATTACTACCACCGGTGAGGATGCGGATTGAGAGAACATTGAATGCTAGTAAAGAGAGATGCAGCAATCTGTAGAAAGAGATAAGGTTCTTCTGTCAATAGCAAACCAGCCAGATGTTCTTAACAACTAGAGAACACTCATCTTTTACATGTTATTAATAAGACCATTCATGTTAAAGAAGAATGCATACATTCCAATGCCAATGGCGGCAAGAAAAACTTTAGGCTCAACGGATAGTAGCAGTGATCTTGACCTGCTAACTTGGATCCATGGCACCTAGAATATTGATATCATCATGAGATAAGCATACTATTAAGTTCCTTCCAAAAAAGCCAAGTAAATGCAATAACAAATGTGAGACATATGAAGTAGCCAGAGAATCATAACCATATGCTTTCTACCATTTCATTTAAGCTTTGGAATGGCATCAAGCACATTAATTCCATGGAATAGTTTATTCTCAAGTTAAGATAAATATCATAGAGGTAAAGAGAAATATAATTCAGGCGAATAAAGTGTTAACATTAAGATTCACTGCTACAAGGGGTTTAGAAATCTTACCAAACTGAGGCAGATTGCGTTCATTCTCGAAAAGAGTTTACGATTATTGTCAACAAAGTTTGCGAAACCTGCATCACACATTTCAACAAGAGTTTATATATTCAATTAATTTAAGCAGAAAGGGAAGAGATAACACAATGAGGCTCACCTTTGAATGTTTCCCGAATAACCTAAAACAGATTAAACACAAATATGACAAAGCCTCACTTTAATTGATGTTGCTAAAGTATAGTAAAATCTCATCACTGGAAGAACAAAAGGTTAGGACTCACCTTGCCAATGATCAAAGGGATTAAGAGAGTAACTATAAGACTTTTGAATAGTTGGTCAGTAGGAAACGAAACCCCTACTCCTCCGGCTATGTATCTTGATACCCAAAACGGAATCTGATACAATGAGTCAAGTCAACCATGTGTTAGCACCAGTGACTGAAATCATAATGCAAGACCTTATACTATTTTGAAACAACTTCTTAGGAATCTTAGCCAATAAACCAGGAAGCAATATTACTAGAACTATCTTTGATTCAGCATGATCAACTCCGAGTTTCAAAGGTGGGAACAAAGAATATGTACTTACAGTTAAAATGCCTAACAAGTTGGATCCCACGGTCATCGCCAGAGCAAGAGCAGAGTTCCCCCCAGCAAGCTGAATTGGAAATGTGGTAAGTCAGTGGAGAAAGCAAGAAAAACAATTATGCACAAAATATTGATTTGGAAAAATATATATATCAAACTGAGTACGTGGGTGAGGGCAACACCACTTGATAAGGTGGTTGGCATACAGCAAAATATACCTAGCCCTGTAAATAGGTATGAGGACACAGTTAAGTTTTAAAGTCCTCAAATCTCTATTGAGCGTCAATCAAGTGATTATAGGGCACTAACTAATCAAGTTGATCGTAAACTGTACTTTCATATTATGCAACTAGTATGGAAGGAGCCCACCAAGATTTAAACAAGACATCAATGTGGATGTTGTTGGATACAAAATCACGAAGGAAATGAGAGTTGGCTCTTTGGTCAACCAATATCACAACTACAATTCTCAGAAACTAAAATCATTATAAATGTAAAAACTGGTGGCTGTTTATCTATAACCAGATTACACAACTCAAAGTCTCAAACTGTAGATGAACTTACAGTACACCAGTGCAAGTCAAAATATAAAGCAGTATAAAATCAGGAAGTACATGATCTTTCGAAGTTTTACTTCATTCTAAGTTGTAGAGAGAGAGAGAGACAGAGACAGAGTAACCTGTAACAAGTTCCTGAGGTTGGAGTTGAACTAGCATAACTAGCCTCGAGAAGGATGGAGTGAGCAACAAAATAGAGGCCTGACAAGAAAAACAAGAGAGAAATTGTTTGGGCTTAACTAGGCAGTATAGCTAACATAAACTACAACAAAAAAACACTACCAAAAAGATCAACCATTCTGCAAGTCATAAACACAATGAGTGAAAGGAAGAACATAAGGGGTTTTACTCATCACATTGTATTATTATTTTCATAAAAGCAGAATATATCATAGAAGATCTAAACTATATAAAAAGATAAACTCATTCAGAGAACGTTTGAAAGCTAAACAGGAATCAAGATCATACCAGCCCGAAGATACCAAGAGGCCATCCTTTAACAGCACCAATAATCGCTTCAGTACGTAAAGTTAACCCTGTTCCACAGTACAGAGAATGAGTGTACAGTGTAAATATTAGCTTATATCAACAACAAAACAAAGAACATTGTACATAACACAATGAGAGAATCACCTGATATAATAAAGATCCCACACGTGCTGAACTTTGAAAGAGAGTACTTGTCAGCAAGACATCCAAGAGTTGGGTTTGCAAACCCCAAGCTCACACCAGTAACAAGAGCTGCAACCAATTAAATCAACAAAATATTAAATCTTCTAAATAAATGCTAAAGCAGAGAGGGCATTTACCTAGAGGCAAGAAATTATCTGAGGCAAAACTCAGCAACTCTTTCCCAAAATGGTAACTTTTAGCTGAAGCTGAAACCCCTCCTCCATCACCACCTACCTATGGAACAAAACAAAAGGGTCTCTCAAAAACAAGTTCTTTTCCACAAAGTTTAGATCTTTTCAATGTGGGCAGTGATGGAGAACCTTGTCTGAAGGTTGACAAGCTCGAATGAATCTGGGAATGGTATGAGTTCGTCTCCCGTAGGGCGCTAGGTAGCGGCGGAGTACGACGGAGCGGCTTACCGGATACAATGGTTCCCGGAAGCAGGAGAATGGGTTCTGGGTTGAAGCCACCATACTAGCTATCGTCGCCATGGGAAGAAGGAGTCGGAGTTTGACCAAAACTGAGCCCAAAAAAAAAAAAAAGATAAGATTTTTATTTCAAAGCGTGGCTGCGTTATTATTTTGCGGACTCAAGTTATCAACCATACTTTCTGCTACCATAATATAATGTCACCAAATGTAATTACAACGGTTAGCATCATTCTGTTTTGAGCTGTATAAAATATACTCTCTCGTTTTCAAATTAACAGATGTTTTAAGATTTTCACACTATTAAAAAAATATTTATAACTTAATTATTAATACATAGTTTTTTGTAATTTTATATTTGTAAATCAATAAGATTTTTTT
>JABAYD010078890.1:0-16142 GCA_014822095.1 Diplotaxis tenuifolia | reverse complement strand
ATAATTTTTAGACTATATATTATATCACATGCTTTAGAATCTTTGGAATTTGAAATAGAAATCATTTAACTATGCCACATATGATTGGAGTTATTTTTAATTATTACGGACTTAAGGTTATAATTTTTTAAATGATTCTTAATTAATATAGAGATATCTCTATCATTCAAGCTTAAGTCTTTTCTCGTCACTATGTTCTAATCTCTTGACTATTTTTTTCTTCTCATCACCAAGCATCAATTAATTTCAGCTTTACAAATGTTCATATAATTCAAACACTTCCAATATTCGCCAGAAAGCTCTATTTTATTCTAATTCCATCAACTCCATAATCCGAATCTCATCATCTCCCACCAACAATGCCATTTTAATTTCAAATCACAATCACTTTCAATTTCTAATCTCTCAATATCAATTTTGCATTGTGGTTTTGTTCCGATGTGTGGGTGACTTGCTGGCCTTGACGAGTTCATCAACCAGGGCTTAGTCAGTGGTTGATTAGAGTTCATGAAGTTTTCTATGATTTAGATAATATATATATATATGAATTTGAAAACTGATATTTGTAATGCTTCTACCCAGAGTCGCTACTATATATATATATTAGCCAAATTCACTACAAAAAATACAGGCTTACCAAGAGCCACTTTCATCCTGAATGGGTATTACGACAAACGAATCTCGTCGTAAATAGATTGACGTAACAGACGAATCGTTGTAACTTTCTTTTTTTTTTTGTGCACATCGTTGTAACTTTCTTGTAACTAAGACATATACGAAAGAATATTAAGATTGATCAAAAAAAAAAAAAGTCGTAGCATTCATTGTTAAGATTTCGTACATTATCAATGGGAATTCATTATCAGACAAATGTAAATCACTAGTAACTAAATAAAATGATGTAAAATCAGAAAGCGAAAATTCTATTCATTAGGATAATTCACGTGAAATCACTCATAATCGAAACTAGTTTATGCTAAATTACTGTAGTACCACAAATTAATATGTCTAACAAAATAATTTCTTTTTGTTTCAATTCAAGAAGTTAAACATGTAATAAATTTGATTTTAATTTGTCCACCTAAAGACGTAACATCAAGTTTTGTTGGCTAAAAATGCATTACTCATCTATGTTCTTACAGGTAATTAAACAAAAACTTTTTGTGAACTAAACAACAATAAAATCATAAATTAGGTAGCTTCACATAGATGAAAATACAAGACAAACTAGAAAATGGATCCTTATTCTAATTTTGTTGATTCACATATCATCGAAAAGAGAAAAACTAAGCAATAGGAAAACCCCCTTGAATTCATAATCACAATTATAATAATCAAATATGAAATCATTAAAAGTGTTTTCGAAAACTCAAATCACTAATTTACAATCAACCTATTATTGTACCATCAATTAATATGTCTAACAAACTAAGAACCCAAAAGTTTTGTTTGAATTTGGGAGGGTTAAAAATGACATAAAGTTGAGTATGATATGTTCACATTAAGATGAAAATACAAGACAAACTTGACATTTAAAAAATTGGTGTATATAATAATTTAATTATTTTTTAAAACTGACATTTATATTATTTTTACTATATTTTTTTGGTATATACTGCATAGAATTTAAATGTGATTTTAAGTTTAAGATTACTAAATTTCATCAAATATATTAAGTATTAAGAAAATATAAAAATAATTTTATTGTTATATAAAAAAATAACATAGTGATAGGTTCTTATTTATATAAAATATGTATATATATAAATTATTAATTTATAATTTTGATAAGACCATATATTTACATAGATTTAAAAAAAAGTAATTATTTTATTATTTTTTCAATTTTTGTTAAATTTTAAATCGGTATAAGTTGAGAATGGTGAAATTTATTAATTATAAAGATTAATAATTTACGGAATATTAATTTATAGATTCTACAGTAACTTTATAACTTTATAAGTAACATTAGCTAAGCTTATGTATGGATCTCTAGTCCTTAAGAGTAATGGGTTCTCTATCTTGGGTATTAAGCATACACGAAAGAGTAAGGCTTATGGGTCTGTAGTCCTTAATAGTACAATCCTTAAATAACAAAAGGTAAAGACGGATGTACTACCCTAACTTTTGCTTTTACTCTTTCGTGGAACATTCGCGAACTTTGAGAAAAGTCCTCCTACTCCTTACGAGCTAAGTTTCTCTCTCTCACACACTTTTCCTTCGTCCTTTATAAGAAAAGACCGGTCTCGGATTGAGTTAGTTCACAAGTTAAAGGCAATCACATAGTTAAGAAGTTTCCTCTATTAATCAATCGTTTCGAGTCTTTCCCGATCAGATCCAATCAAAATGGAGAGAGGTGGTTACCGAGGGGGTCGTGGTGATAGCCGTGGCAGAGGCGGCGGAGGCCGTGGTGGCGGAGGAGGCCGAGGATATGTCGGCGGCGGAGGAGATCGCGGTCGTGGTTATGGTGCTGGCGGCGGAGGAGATCGTGGTCGTTCCTCTCAGCGTGGCGGTGGCGATTTTGGAAATCGTGGACAGAGTTCCGGTGGAAGTGGTGGCGGATACGATCGGAATCAACAAGAGGTCAGAAGCCAGAGTCAGTGGGGACCACCTCCGGGTCATGGTGGCCGTGGGACGCAGTTGCAGCAGCAGCCTCCACCACAGGCGGTCCAACAACAGCCACAAACTCAAGTGAGTCAATCCGTTGCAACAGGAGGCCTAGGCAGAGGCGCGTGGGGTCGTAAGCTACAGGTTTCTTCTGATACGGCGGCGGTTCCACCTTCAACCGTCGCAGTTTCTGAAACGACTCGTGGTATGCACAATAAACCTAATTTGTAGCAATTTCTCTACGGTTCCAGTATCATTGATTCGAACTTATTATGAATTAATATTTCTATTTGAATTAGCCAGTAGCTTTTGTTCCGTTGATGAATGTTTCTTTGATTATGATTCGAGTTCTTGTTTTTAATTTGACAGGTCCTGAAATCACGAATCAGAGGCCATCTGTGCAAGTTCAAGCTTCTTCTTCCTCTGAGAAGAAGGTTCAAGTTGCTTCTTCCGAGAGGAAAGAACCAATGAGACGTCCTGATAAAGGCGGTGTTGTAGCTGTGCGTCGTGTAAACCTCTTTGTCAACCACTTCCGAGTGCACATTGATCCCGATAGTGTCATTAGGCACTATGATGTTGACATCAAAGGAGAAAACCCCACAAAGAAGATATCAAGGTTCGAGCTTTCTATGGTCAGGGACAAGTTGTTTACCGATAATCCCAGTGACTTCCCACTCTCCATGACTGCCTATGATGGTCAGAAGAATATTTTCAGCGCAGCTCAACTGCCTACTGGGTCGTATAAGGTTGATTTTCCCAAGACAGAAGACACGAGAGCTCGGAGCTATACGTTCAGTATCAAGCAGGTGAATGAACTCAAGCTCCGTGACTTGAAAGAGTACATGACAGGGGGTTCGTCTTTCAACCCTCGTGATGTATTGCAAGGAATGGATGTTGTGATGAAGGAGCATCCTTCAAAGTGTATGATAACCGTTGGTAAAAGCTTTTTCACTCGCGAGGATGAAGACTTTGGTTTTGGTGTTGCAGCTGCCAAAGGCTACAAACACACTCTAAAGCCGACACAACAAGGTTTATCCTTGTGCTTGGACTATTCCGTGCTGGCGTTTCGGAAGTCCATGTCTGTTATCGAGTACCTCAAGCTGTACTTTGGCTGGTCTGATTTGCAGCGTCAGTTCAACAGACGTGATGTGGAGGAGGAATTGACTGGGTTGAAAGTTACTGTCACTCACCGGAAGAACAAACAGAAACTCACCATTGTAGGACTGAGTAAGAAAGACACGAAGGACGAAAGCTTCCCTCTTATCGATCAAAAGGGGAATGAGCCGCCGAGGAGGATGGCTATTGTTGATTATTTCAGGATTAGGTATGGAAGAGACATTGTTCACAAGAACATTCCGTGCTTGGATTTAGGGAAAAACGGACGGGAAAATTTGGTGCCTATGGAGTTTTGCGTTTTGGTTGAAGGACAGATTTACCCAAAGGAAGGCTTGGATAGAGATTCAGCCTTGTGGTTGAAGAAGCTGTCACTAGTGAATCCGCAACAGAGGCAGAAGAATATACTCAAGATGATACAGTCCAGTGATGGTCCTAGCGGTGGAGAAATTGTTGGCAACTTTGGAATGAAAGTTGATACAAAGATGACACCTGTGGAAGGTCGTGTTCTAAAGGCTCCGGCGTTGAAGTTGGCAGAGAGAGGCAAACCTGTCCGTGAGGAACCTAATCCGAGACAGAACAATCAGTGGAACCTTATGAGGAAGGGAGTCACGAGGGGTTCAGTAGTCAAGCATTGGGCTGTTCTTGACTTCACTGCCTCTGAGAGGAACAACAACTTCAGGATGGCGAACGACTTTGTGGAACTACTTATTAAACGTTGTGGGACACTTGGGATGCATCTGGAGGCTCCCATCATCTGCAAACCAGCAAGAATGGATTTGCTTTCTAATGCTAATACTCTTGAAGATTTGCTTCGGCAAGTGATTGACGAGGCTAAGAATAAGCATGGTGGGGCTCGCCCAACTCTTGTTCTGTGTGCTATGTCTGGGAGGGCTGATGGCTACAAGACTCTCAAATGGATAGCGGAGACCAAACTTGGTCTGGTGACTCAGTGTTTCTTGACCAATTCCGCCAATAGAGGAGGTGACCAGTATCGGGCAAATCTCGCCCTCAAGATCAATGCAAAAGTTGGTGGAAGTAATGTTGAGCTGATGGATACTACTTTCTCTTTCTTTAAAAGAGAGGATGAGGTCATGTTCATTGGTGCTGATGTTAACCATCCAGCTGCTCGAGACAAGATGAGCCCCTCCATTGTTGCTGTTGTGGGTACTCTAAACTGGCCTGAAGCTAACCGTTACGCAGCTAGAGTCATTGCACAGCCTCACCGGAAAGAGGAGATACAAGGATTTGGTGATACGTGCCTTGAGCTTGTTAAAGCTCATGTTCAGGCCACAGGGAAACGGCCTAACAAGATTGTCATCTTCCGTGATGGTGTCAGTGATGGCCAGTTCGACATGGTTCTTAATGTTGAGTTGCTTGATGTGAAGCTTACTTTTGAGAAGAATAACTACTTCCCGAAGATAACTGTAATCGTGGCACAGAAACGTCATCAAACTCGTTTCTTCCCTGCCACAAGCAATGATGGAAGTGACAAGGGAAACGTTCCTTCAGGTACGGTGGTCGATACCAAAGTTATCCATCCTTTTGAGTATGATTTCTACCTCTGCAGTCACCATGGAGGCATCGGGACAAGCAAGCCTACTCATTACTATGTCCTTTGGGACGAACTCGAATTCACTTCAGATCAGATGCAGAAGCTTATCTTCGAAATGTGCTTTACTTTCACTCGCTGCACCAAACCTGTCTCTCTCGTTCCTCCAGTCTATTATGCGGACATGGTCGCCTTTAGAGGACGAATGTACCATGAGGCGAGTTCACGGGAGAAGAACATTAGGCAGCCACGAGGAGCGCCTCCCCCACTGGCCTCGTCATTCTCTTCTCTGAGTTTGGAGGACAAAGCAATATTCAAGCTGCACAAGGAGCTTGAGAACGTTATGTTCTTTGTCTGAGAAAAAGGTTTGCGGTTATTATGTTTGTGTTTTGGGTCCCTAAGCTGAAGTTTAAAATGCTATTATTGAATATCGGAACAGCCCCAATAACGCAGTTTTACTCCTTTTTCTGGTAGAAAGGAGTTTGTGCGTGAATCTAAATTGGGTTATTATTGCAGTGTGTTTTTTTTCTTTCTTTTTGTTTGAAAGTTCTTTTGTTGAAATCAGTTTCTGTTTGGTATTGTATTTGCTCTTTGGAGCAGAAATACTTTATGTAATGGTTTATTATTGCAGTGTGTTTCTTTTCTCTCTTTGTTTGAAAGTCTTTTTGTTGAAATCAGTTTCTGTTTGGTATTGTATTTTCTCTTTGGAGCAGAAACTACTTTGTGTAATGGTTATTATATATCTAAGAATCTGGATGCTATCAACTTCTCAGATTTTGTTTTAAGCTTTATATGTCAGAGATGATGCTCTTTCACGTTTAGATGTGTTCTGCATTTTCTAAAGTAGAGTTTCTTGGAGAGACAATATCTATTTGGTTTGATTTGTGGGAATGATATGCATTTGACGATAAGTATATGAAAGGCATAAACATACAAAATAACATAATGGAGCTTTTTATTGCTTTCGATTTATTCTGTCACTGGCTCTCTATTTTTCTTCTGAGTGGTGCTCACTGACCTTTTCCTTGGTTAATGTATAGATAAGTGAAGGTTGATTCAGCACGCTTCAAAGTTGTGGTCCTGAAATTATAATTAGTAAGAGAACTAAGCTGCCAATACATTTAGAAAGAATTACACTGAGGGACAGTTTTCATTTTTTAATAACATAATGGGTCACATTTTTAACACTTCTTTCCAACATCTTATATGATCCCTAACTAAACTCGTCTATTATTAACTATAGAGCTGACTAACCAAACGAGAGTACTAGCGGGAATAACAGCAACCACACATCTTCCCCCTTCAAGCTCGACGACCCAAATTAACTTTAATACATTTTGACTAGATTTATATTTGTCTAAAATTTTGGTCATTAAATCTACTATTGTACTTTAAACATGAATTAGAATTTGATCCGCGCTTTCAAAACGCGGAGTTTATTCTAATTTAAAATTTGAAAACTATTTTTATTGATAAAATTATGTGTTTTATATAAAGATTGATCTAATCTACTTACAATTGTAATGATTGTTTATTTTTGAAAAATATTTATATATGCAAGACATGATATAAATATTGTAGATTTATACACATAAAAATACATTTACAAAGGTTTAAAATATAAATATGATTTCATTGTATAGTAATTGTTCTATAATTTATTTGTGTCTATGTTTAAAACAGATTAAAAACGTTTAGAATGGGTTTCACAAGTATGCGCTTGTATATATATGCCTAATCTTATGGAAACATAATTTATGATATTCAAATTTTATCATACATATAGGAGTCTAATTATTAAATTCAAAACACTAATGTTCAACACAATAAAACATGTTCAACACAATAAAACATGTCATATATTGTGTTTACTCCATTTTTTTCATGCTTGGATATATAAATTAGTTTATATTTTCGAATTGAATGATATTGCTTGGTAACCAAGATTTGAAAATAGTTTCGATATCTAGCATAAATGATTGATATCTAATTTAAAAATATCAAGTAGATTAAGAATCTTTAGAAAATCAGTTTGTTTAAGAATATACTTGGGAAAAAAAGAATGAATTCAAAATTTACAACGGTAAAGTATTTATGGTAAATTTACAACGGTAAATAGCAAAGGAATTAATTTGAAATTATAATTATATTTGATGCCAAATAATATATATATATATATATATATAAATTTAAGTTAAATTACAATATTTTCATTTGTTATATTAAGATTTGTATTATTTGTCTATTTTTGGTCAAAATATTTGTATTATCTCTATGTTCTATATAACTTTAAGTTAAAATATCTTAACCTCTTAGAAAATATTATTTGAATAGGCCTATGTTTAAATGTATTGAGCACTGTTTATATTTATTGAATTGAGAGTTTGTATGTATTTTTTAGCTTTTCTGAATTGTGTAGTTTTCTAATTTAAATTTATTGAACTGAAAGTTTGTCTGTATTTGTTTAGAGTTTACGGTTTGTGTAGTTTTTAGATTTTTGTGGTTTAAGGTATGAATATTTTTTTAATACAATTGTAATATAGGAGCTCACTAAGTAATCATGTTAATACAATTGTTAAAACTCGTTGGTTAAACAAAAGCTAGCGGAATTGTTTTTGAAATTCTCGAAAAATAAGAAACATCGACAATTGTTAATAATTGCTGCTTGAATGTGATTGGTTGCAAGAGTTTGTTAATTATGATTGGCTAAATAAATGCTGGCCGTATTGTATTTTAATTGTTTGAAAAATAAAGAAAGGCATTGATGTGTAAATAATTTGAAAAACTAAGGGCATAATCCTAATAGGGATTTTGCTTTAATAATATAGAGGACCCATATTCATTATATTTTCTAAAGCGATTCATTATCTTCATCAATAGTGTTTTTTTTGGTCCAGAAAAATCCCAAAATCTTAAACTAAGCACTAATCTTTTGGATTACTGCTTCCAAAAAAATTGGTTAGCTTGCTAAAATATACTTAATCATTCAGCTTAGTAAATAATCTAATCTTTCATGTAAGAAATCAAGTTCTATAGATTCTTTGGATCGAGAAAGCAAGTATAAAATTCAAGACTTTCGTAAAGATTCTACAAACAAGGAACACTTTTATATAGATACCATTTTCTGTTCAACTGAACAAAGAAACTAAAACAATGGAGATGATGCGATCTATTTTTGGGTGAGTGATTTTTAGATTAAAGGATGCTCCATCCTTATCAACGTTTGATTCTTGTTTTTTTGCGTTCATGGGAATTGAAGAACAGAGAGTGGTTGAGTCAAAGAACTTCAAGACTTGGTTTGATTTCCTCATTTTGAATACAAACGTAAGTGAAAGTTTGAATCTTTAAACTCTTTGTTTGGGTTTTTGGTTGTAGAAACTCTTAACTCAAGCTTCCATTTTATATATACAGAAGGAAAATAATAACTCTGGATTAAATTGCTCAATGTTAGCTATCGACAATCTTATGTGTCCTCTTGTCGCGATTCGACCAAACTACGTTTGCGTTTCTTCTTCTTCATCTGCTCTGAGTTCGAGCTTTGTCTCCACGAGTCCATCGATGCTCTGCTCGCCCCTTTACTGTCGTCTCGTGTCTCCCCTTATCGCAAAAAGAAGACGAAAGCTGGAGAAACGACAAAGGCGAGTAAGGTTGGTCAAGGTACGGTCAATACAGCTCATGGGTTTGAGTCGAGGAATAGATTCGAGGTTATCAGGATGTGTGCTGTCACTGCGTGACGTAAGCACTAGGGTTTTGTTATATATGTGAAGAGATTGTAACCGTTGAAGTGTAGCAAACCATAAATAAAGTTTGAATCTTTCTTAGTTTTGCTCACTCTTCTTCTATGTTCTTTATGTTATCATCTTCAAAGGGAAATCATGGAGTTGAGATCGAGCCTATCAAATTGAGTGGTAATCAAAATCCTATTGATTGTGGTTGGATTTACAAGACAAAGCTTAATGCAGATGGAATTGTCTTGAAGTTAAGAACTCGTTTGGTGGCTAGAGGGAACTAACAAGAAGAAGGGGTTGAGTTTTTAGAAACGTTTAGTCATGTTGTGAGGACTGCAACAATTCGGATTGTTCGTCATGTTGCTGTCAGAAAAGGATGGTCTATACGTCAGTTAGATGTTCAGAATGCGTTTCTTTATGGGGAGCTCAAAGAAATTGTTTACATGACTCAACCTCCTGGGTTTGTAGACTCCACAAGACCAGAATATGTTTGCAAGCTGAAGAAAGCAATATATGGCCATTTAGTATCATAAAAAATTGTTTATACCTGTTTTAAAAAATTCAAAATACAAAATATACGAAAAAATCTAAATTTTTATTATATGGTCAATATAATTGTGTAATCTATTTTAATAATAAAGATTTAAACAAAAATAGTAGAAGGTATACAAATTATTATCAAATCTTTATTATTAGAAATCATTAATTGTCATATATATTTTAGTCACATTAGGTAATTCAGTAACTTTTATTTAAAGAAAAAAAATAATAACTTTTTAAGATTAATAAGAGATTTCATCATTACTTTACTGAAAACTATAGTTTATATTTAGATGGACCAACTTATTTTTTTAGGAACTCTTAAAATCATTTCTCATGACGACAGGTGTTTTGTAGTGTTTATCTTTTAATATATAAGAGATATTATTTTAATAATATATCTATATATAATAACAAACTACTATTTGGTGATCAGTGATATGTTTATTTTTTATAGGAAAAAAAACTTTAAATCCAACAGCCAGATTTGTTTCTTAATTTTGATCTAATGGACATTAAATTCTCCTAGTCTAAGTGGCTTATGTCATCACACTGATCGAAGTTGTTGTATTTGGCACCTTTCCCTGCATCGTTTCATTCTCAAACAACACAACCCTTTAATCACAGTTTTATTAGGCACCTTTTCCTGAATCGTTACATCCTTGAACAAAAACCCTTAAATCACACCTTTCATGCCTGGTAGTTATTCAGCAGCGCGTCTCTTGAGGGACACCTCAAATATGTCTTGCGAAGACGTTTCATGCAGTGAGGGCCTGAAGGGACCGTAAGGAGTTTACAGTTTGACGTCAGAGATCCTATAATTTTTATGCTTCTGTAAACCAAAATTTGCTGATGAAGACGACATCAGTTAAGGTCTAAGGCGAGGAGACCTTTCCACTGAGAGATCGAGTTTGAAGGCTAAGGAGAGAGAAATCTGGTTATCTCGTGTCCATAATACCAATTTAACTAAAAATGAATTAGAAAAAAAATCATATTTAATACGAAAAATGTAATAAGATATTAAGCTTGATGTGTTTTTGAGCAAACGCATATAAAGACCATTAAGCTTGATGGTACCAATAGTGTTTCAAAAAAAAAAGGTAACAATAATTTTTATTATACTAGATTAATTACCGCACCTTGTGCGGGATGAAATTGTTTATATAGATTTTTTGTGTTATTATTTATTTTTTGTTTTTACATATTATGGAATAATAAGATAATAATACAAAAATAATAACTAAAAATAAATACCTACTACTTATAAATGAATAAATTGGTGTGAATACATAAATTAAAAAAAAATAGTTCTTGTTTATTTGAATTATTCTTTTTACAACTAGGTACAATCATTTTCTGGTAAGTAAATCGAAAAAATCATTTTTATATAATTTATATGATAGGTAATTAGTTGTAAATGATATTAAAATATGCATAATTATTATTTACTAAATAAGACTTTCTACTCATATGGTTGATGATCATTTGTATTTTTTATAAAAAAAATTTTAAACCACTCATAACAATTTATTTAATGTGACGTTTAAGAGTTTTACTAATTTTGATCATTTTTTTAAAAAAAGTATTGTAATGTTCAAAAATTAAAAATAATATCTTCTAAATAGTTTTTCAAAGAGAATTTTGAAATTATAATACTTATGTATTTTATATGGTATATAGAAAATAATATCAAAATAGATATATATTTTAGTCTCAATAGTTATTAAAATTAGACTTCTTATTCATAATATTAAAATAGAAAATAATATCAAAATAGATATATATTTTAGTCTCAATAGTTATTAAAATTAGACTTCTTATTCATAAGGTTTTCTATTCATGTTTTTTCAAAAACTAAAATCTACTACAAAATCAAAAACCAAAAACTAAAATCTAAAAACTAAAAACTAAAAGCTAAAAACCGAAATTCAAAATTTAAAAACTAGGCAAACAATCATCACCTTAGTGTTTGATCAAATCACATGTTATAATAAACATTGATGATATAGTATATTAGGTCATGTCCGGGTAGTGATTATTAATTAATCCATGCACTAACCATTTTAGAAATGGTGATATAATATATTGAGTGAGTTACGAGATAAGAGACATTTGTCTTTTCTTTTACAGGTAAGGACACATTTCACTTGAAGGACACTTTATTCATTTCTTTGGACAAAACGTGACGAAAACACCTTTCTCGTAATGAGATCATGTTTACAGACAGACCATCTTTTTTTTTTTTTGATCAACACAGACAGACCATCTAATCCATTTTTTTTTGAACAAAAAAAACTAGATTCACCGTTGGATAAAATGGTTGTACTGATATTCTTCTTTTACTTTATTATTATTCATTCACCCCATCTATCTTTATTTGTTTATATTTCAAATTAAATTATACATAAACAATTATGGTTGTTATAATCAATTGTAACTTTTTTGTTTCTACATTTTAACATCAATTTTGATATATTTTAGTATTCAACAAATAAAAATTTGTCAACCGTGGTTGAGTTGATCAAAATAATGTGGACAAAGAATTTATGGATATACAAATTATGGATGGTAAAATCATAGTTGGAAAATTATGGACAAATATGTCTTGAACAAGTTAAATATATGCATACTGATTGTGGACAGCCAAGTTGTGGATAAAGAAAATTTTATAATCATTTTTTTAACTCTGAATTTCATTAAATACGAAAAAACTTTGAATTACAACAACAACCACACATAGTTAGAAAGTAGTATATTAGTAAGGTCACTTATAGAGTTAATACTCAAATTCACGACAATCCTCACAAGACATCCACATCCTCATAAGCTCTTGAAACTCACGACAATTCTCACAAGACATTCACATCCTCAAAATAAAAACTCAAAGAAAAAGAGACAGAGAGATTTTAATCTCACCTGCAGACCTCTTGAATTGTTCAAGCACAGAGTTGCTTGCAGAATCAGACTGGAAAAACTCACAGCATGCTCTCTGCATGAGACCACGTTTGACTATGTTGTTCCCCGGAAGAGAGTGAACACCAGCGGCCATCCACGGAGATCTTGAGCTCGGGATTAATGGCGTGCTCACCGGCGGTAGAGGAGGAGGAGTTGGAGACCATGGACGCAAGATCAATTAGGATTCAAACACTAAATCGTTATCTTTATGAAGGAGAGATAATGAATTTTAGTTAAAATTAGAGCTAACGAATAGGAACGCACAATTGGGAAAGTGCTTTCTTCTTTTGCCTTTTAAAATTTAAAACATGAATCAATAAAGAAAAAGAAAAATTAGTATCTAGAGAAACGAGAGTTTGATGTAGTGTAAGGGTATTTTTGACAAACACCACACTTTTAGTGTGACAAGTAGAAAGTGCCTTATATTGTATTGTTGTTACAAAGATAAAATGTGTCCGTAGATGTAATAAAATCTAATGTATTATCCCAAATCTGAATAAAATCTAAATTTTGTTTTTAAAAAGATCACATATTATAGTAATTATATTCTATAACTATAAATAGCAGAACATGGCTCGACATCAAATTGAATTATTTAACTATGTACACTACTTATTATGAATGAGTGATCTAAAAACTCACATTTTCATGTCTTACTATCTCTCACCATCGAGAACCGGATCAAATTTTATTTTTTTCACAAAAATTAAAACCAAGAAAAAGGATCAAGCTTTTAAAATAAACCAGATTGAATGCTTATTGTGTTTCGTTAGACACTTTTTCCTCCTTCTGTGACCAATCCCAATGAAGTTTAATCGAGCACCACAGTGATGGAGCAGAAGTACCGGCGTTTTGACACGATCGAAGAAGTTAAGTTTAATTTGAGGGAGTGATTTATTAAATCAGTGATGATATTAAAAAAAGAGTTGGACTATAACAGTTTTAGGTTATTGGTAGCTGCTGTGATTGAAAGAGATTAACTCATAATTCGCAGCCAGGTTATGTACAAAAAATGAACCTTTACTTTTTACGTGAGAAATTTTAAAAAAAATTGGAGGTGATGTGTCACACAAATGGGTGATGAAGTGTCATGCACTCGTGAGATTCAACATAATCATTATATAATAGATAATTAGATGGTTGCCTGCAAATTCACGGATATAAATATTGTATGAAAATATATATATTATGTATATAATGTCATAAATTTTGAATAATAATTAGAAACATTAAAAATATAATTTTTAACTTTAAATAGTTTGCCATAAAATAACTGATAAATATTTAGTAATAACAAATGCTTGTGTAATTATATATGTAATTATCACATTAACTTCTTCAATGCATATTATGCATCTTCTTGGACCTCTTCTTATTTTTCTCGTTAGCATTTCTTTCTAGTTATTAAATTTTTGCTAATGTTTTCCTAATTGTTTACAAATATTTATTTATCTCTAAATAATAATACAAAACATACAATCAACGAACAAAAAAAACCATCTTAGAATTATTTCCAATCATAACATTATCTTAATCACTATATTATTTGACTTAAATGAAAAAAAAATGTAAAATCAAAAATCTCACATGTTTCGTTAAATATAATCCGTACTAATTTCAAAGCCTAATTATTTATAAAGTATACATTATAAGGGATTAATAATTGTTATAGATACGACTATAGTTTTATATGAATATGAAATTATAATATCTTTTTGTATAAATTGTTTTGTATTCATTTTATGTAGTGTATAAATATAAAAACAATTAACCAAACATTATTACACTTTCTATAATTGTAAAAATTAGCTACCATTAGTTTTATAATAATTTATATACTATGAAGATTTAAAAATCATGTAAATAATCTATCAAATCGTTTTATGATCATTAATAGTTATTATAATTTTCTTTGTATCAATATTATATGTTTTATATATGTATATTATGACTTATATAAGAAATTAAAGCCACTTTTACCACTAATTATAATAGAAAATAAAGTTAATAAATTAGTTTTATCAACTACTTTTTAGCTATATACTTTATATAATTTATAAATAGACTATTAGTGAATCAGAATCCATATAAATGAAGAAGTATTAAATCAAATTTCCATAATTGTTACAATTAGATACTATAAATGATTATGCATAAGATTACATAGATTGTTTGGCAATTAACATTAGTTGGTTCTAGGATTGCCTCTTTTAGATTTGATTAAAATAAATGAAAATTAAAAATCATCGACCAATCAAATTTTTAGTTTTTAGATCAACTGAATTAGTTTGAATGATATTACCAAATAATCGAACATCTAATTTAAAACTGAAAATATAGTATTTTTTTAAAACAAATTGCAATAGTTTATTTTGTAAATAAACAAAAGCATAAATATAATCTCCGTTTTCAGTTTTTGGTTTTGGGTTTTAGTTTTAAGATTTAGTTTTTTGTTTTTCTTTACATTTTTTAAATCAGTAAATTAACTAAGAAAATAAAACCAAAAATTATTTAAAATTCAACATTAAAATTTCAAAACAGAATGATTATTATTTAAAATAAAAAAATTACATTAACATGTTTTAAAGTACATAATTTCAATAAATGATTAATCATGGACAATTTTGTTTTGTTAAAAATAGTAAACAACTTTAGGCTAGAAAATAGTAATTGTTTTTTTTATCTATTAATGTGGAAAGTTTATTTAATATTTATTTTTGGAGTTTTCCCTTAATTCTAGGCCCAAAACCAAAACATATAATTTTCCTAAAAGCAAAAGTAAACCCAAGACTCTATTCCGTAGATAACCGTCAGTTTTTTTTTAAATTTAATTTACACATATTAATCATGTTGATTTAATTTAAGTAATGCGGTTCAATCAACTATCTGACGTGTATTATTTGTAACACTCTAAAAATGATCCAAATTTAAATAACAACTTTTATCAGTAGATAAAAAATGACTATATTTTAATAAAGTAGATATAAGAATCAATAAACCAATAACACTAGACTTGAAAATGCTAAAAATCATTATAAATCCAATTCTCATAAACACTTTCTAATATGCTCTGCCTGGCATGAAGATTTTTAACATTTTTATTTAAAAAAAAACAATATAGTTCATGGACCAAAACATTTTTATGCTTATCGCACAGAATAGTCCAGGCCCAGCTTTGCATACAAACGAACATGGAGTGTTATTATTCTATTTAAATATCTAGAGAGAAGAGTATACTCCAAAATAACCTCTCTCTAAAATCTTCTCTAGAGAAATCCCTATTTTTCATTGTGTTAGGGCTGCCGGAGGCGCTTGCTCCTCCACCGTAGTCGCCGGTGCCCCCCCCCTCTCTTTTCTTTCTCCTTTCGCCTCTCCTCTTGTTCCTCCTCTCTGCTTCCTTTCTCAGTAGCTCTGATATTTTGAGTCTCCACGCGGGCTAGATGTAAGACACAAACCCGGCCTTCCAGGCCGCGGTAGAAGCTTCACATCACTCAGTCTTCTTCCGGACCGAACCTATACTTTTTTCGTCCTGAATTTATAATATCGCCCATAGACGAGAGCTAACTTAGAGATCTTAGCTTCAGACTACCTTATTATCTTCCTAGCTTAGATCATTTTTATTCATACGCAGCGGATTATGCTATATT